>JANZLH020000018.1:326891-337920 GCA_026770325.2 Erythroxylum fimbriatum | reverse complement strand
TGCATACAAAGTCAAGAATGACACTTATTTTGAATAATTAAAATGTATCTAAAACGACACTTATTATAAATCAGAGAAAGTATGTATCTATCTGAAACAATTTTTATTTTTAAAAAGATGGAGTATTGTTAAAATTATTATTTAATGTATCAATGCTCGAAAAAACGGGTCATCCAATTAATGAATAATACCTTATTGGAATGTTAACAAGTTTCAAAAGGCTATAAATAGCCGTCGATTAGGTAAGTGGCACATCCCATGGTCAAGATACAGTACGAGAGCAACAAGAACCTGCTACTAGGTTTATACATAAGCACAAGCTACGAATGAGTAGGTGTCTTTCGCACCTTTGGATTGGAGTGTTAGTATTAAACATGTAAAAAAGTAAAAGGAATAGAATGTCAAAGTGCAAAAACCGAAAAGATAGAATAGGGTGAAAAAGATGAGAAAGCCGTGAAAGAAAAGGTAACCATAATAAATGAGAGCCACATAATCTAAAACAGTCCAATTTTCAAAAAGAGAAAAATATAAAAATATAGCTTAATTAGTATCATGGTTGCTTTAATTTATTTTATAAATCATAATACATACGTTATATTTCCCTCAAAAAAAAAATACATATGTTATATAGCAAAAAAAAAAAAAAATTTAATGGCTTATATTTAAATTATTAAAAGTTAAAATGATCATAACAATTTATTTATTGAAGGAAAAAAAATAAAATCTACAACCTAAGTTGGGTCGTCTACTTGGCCATCTTTGCCTTTATATTTATTAAACATTTCTTTATTTATGTATTAAAGAAAGGAGGTCTTGTCACGCACCCAAGAATCGCAGTCTCTTGCCGGTTCCGGTTAAAGCTTGGACTCTGTGAGCTTCGGCTTCTGCTTTTCAATACCACCTTAAGATCTCTTTCTCTCTATATTTGTTCATTTTGATCTCCTATATATCTTCTTCTTCTCTTAGTATGTCCAAGTCTTGGTGCAACTTCACCTCAAGACCTCCCTAAAAGCTTTCGAGAACCAATACTTCTCAGATTTCTTCGTTTACATGCAATTAGATGGAAAACCTAAGTTTCTTGACACGCTCTCTCCAAGACAGTAGATGACTAGGTGGCTAGGGTTTCTCCATATTGGCCTTCCTCTAGGGTTTTTGGCTTTACTTGGTTTTTATTTTGGTCATTTCTGGTAGTCTTCTACTACTTTTCGGATTTCTTTAGAGATGGAAGAGTATAGCCAAATGAACGAGAACACAACTCCAAGAGGTAATTTCTTGTACGCTTCACAGATTCTTGGTCCTAATTCTTCTCCTTATGGAAGAACGAGTAGTGGCTGTAACGTGAGCAATCAACAGACCCAGATGCCTTTAAGTCCTTTTCATCTTCAATCAAGTGAGTGTTTCCAATCTGAGGCAAATCCTCATATAGTGAAGACTGAAGCCAGCACTTCACATCACCATGCTCATAAATTTCACAACCCTCTATTGAGAGGGCATCATGCAGTTAACCAGCATCAAGGGAGTGAAAGCTCCAGCGAAGTTGAAGCCATCAAGGCCAAGATCATAGCTCACCCTAAATACTCTAACCTCGTGGAAGTTTACATGGATTGCCAAAAGGTATAAGCATGTAGAAGAATATCATATTCTCTTAGTGCCCGAAAAACTTAATGTTGTTTTGTCGGTGAACCTTTTATCTCTTTTTGTATCTGGTATACTTTAAGGTCGGAGCTCCACCTGAGATCGTTGCTCGACTTGTGGCAGCTCGACAGGAGTTTGAATCAAGACAGCGATCTTCAGTTAATTCCAGGGATGCTTCGAAAGACCCTGAGCTAGATCAGTTCATGGTGAAGTTTAATGCTCTAAATCTATTTAAGCAGCTTATATACCTTAAAATCACCCTCTTTTTCTCATCTGGGTCCGTTTAGTAACATGTTTCTAAACATCTGAAACGACAAACACAGGAAGCGTACCACGACATGCTACTGAAGTACCGGGAGGAGCTTACGAGACCCATACAAGAAGCCATGGATTTCATGCGTAGGATCGAAACTCAGCTTAATATGATCTGCAATGGTCCTCTACGGATCTTTAATTCTGGTACGTAGACCTTCTATCTTAAAAGTCTGATACTTCTAACTGATATTTAATTCTCCTAGTGTTTAGCAGAATAAACAAAAGGCCTGTTCGTTAACAGAGAATAGAGAGAGGTGGAAGAGAGAAGAGAGCTGGGCCTCACCTATCATGGAAAGTAGAAAATTCGATTATATTATATATATGTTCATTTCATGATTGAGAGTGGATTTAGATTTACCTGAACAGTGCAGAAACGTGATCACCAGTCCGAACGCCGATTGCTAACAAAACATCAATAAAGAACCTTTATGTTCTTATCTCCTTCAGTCATTAGCCATTTCTTCCATTCCTCGGTGAGGTATGCTGTGGCAGAGATTACACATTCCAATAGTATTACTCCTAACAAACCCTAATCACGAGCCTACAGTCGAGGGCTTTGGATTGTTAAACTTTTCCTGAATCTACAGGCAAAAGGCACTTGTGTAGAAACAAGAGATGATGACATTGCATGGTTACTTCTCTCACCTATGTGTTATATATCTTCTTTTTTTTTCCAGTTCTTGGAAAATTTAAGTTAAACCTTATGAGGGTTCTAGTTTTGATAGGTCCGAATCCATACGTGGGTTTTGTGGGATATACTGTACATACTTCGATATTGATGACATTATTAGTGTTGTCATTTTCTTAGTTAGTTTAGGCTTTTCATGTCCAAATTTTGATTTGCTTTTGCAAACTGAAGAACCTAGGATGCTGTTCAAATCGAGGCTACCCCATGTAACCTGTACGACTCGCCAGAACGTGGTCTTGGTTCTTAATGAATTTCTGTAGACCATTACCCTTTTGCTATCTTCAGCCACTTTCCAACCTCTCTTATCACTTCCCAGTTTCTTTTTCCTAATGATTTTCCTACATTTCTAAGAGCGTTATATACTTCTAGTACTCGGGCATTGTCGTAATAATTTAGAGAGAAAAATTTGGAGAGGGCTACAGAGAGTGGTCGGAGGAGGCGATCGATCTGGGTGGGTCTGTTTTGATGGTGGAAGATGGAGGTAGAAGAAGTGATCTTCCTGATGTTAAGCAAATGTAAGTTTTGTTTTGCTAGTTCCAAGAAAGAAGTCTTTGTTCCTTCTTCGAGTTAAGTAGAGAATTGGATTAGTAGTATGTTTGACTGATGGGAATTAAATGGAAGAGAGTAAGACTGTAAAAGCCTTCAACGGCTTACTGATTTGACGTTTTCTTTCCATTTCTTGGTTTTCCAAATGGTAATTATCCTTTTTAGTTCTCCTAGAATCTGGAATTTAAGTGCAGAAGTTTCTTGGAAATGAAAGAAACTTCAGACACTACTGAGGAAAGCACTTGGAACCCCCAACAACATAATTATGTTATAGCATACACATTGGCTTTTTACATGGTTTTTCCTGTTTCTATTTTGTTCTTCAACTGCACTAGTGAATAGTTCCTCGGCTGTAAGTTGAGTCACTATTCTTTAACATGATTCGAGAACGGAGATGCTATTTCTCAGTTGACTTAGTGTGAACCATAACAGAAAGGGAAAAAAGTTGAAGAGACATTTGCTTTGTTGATAAATATATAGGGAAAGCTGACTGAAGTTCCAAACTTCAGTCCAGAGCCAGGTAGATTCAAGCGTCAATAGTAGAAAGCTGATGAAAGCTTTCTGCGAGCTCTTAACATTAACTGATACCCAATTCCGAAGCTGATTATTCTCATTGCTTGTGTTTCTGGTCTCTATAGTTCTGTGGAAGATTTAATTTAGGACAATAGGACTAAAACTCATCTAATTCATGGAAAATGTTCCTCTTTTTGTTTGATTGAATGAGCAGATGAGAAATCTGAGGGTGTTGTCTCGTCTGAAGAGGATCAAGAGAACAGTGGAGGAGAAACAGAATTGCCTGAGATTGATCCTCGAGCTGAAGATCGAGAGCTCAAGAACCACCTCTTAAAGAAATACAGTGGTTACTTAAGTAGTCTTAAACAAGAACTCTCTAAGAAGAAGAAAAAGGGCAAGCTGCCAAAAGAAGCTAGGCAGAAGCTCCTAAGTTGGTGGGAGCTACACTATAAGTGGCCATATCCTTCTGTAAGTTTGTCCTTTCTATTATTTAAACTTGTTATTCATTATTGAAGGAGAGTTAAATCAAAACTAAATTGATTGATAGATTAAACTACTTGTATTGTGTATACCTGATTAAAGCTTGTCGCTTGGTTTATAACTTTGGTTTATCGAATAGTGGAAGCACGTAATTTACAGATTATTGCGTATGCCTGATCGATTGGCTACATTCATACTTTCTTGGTAATGTACCTAACAGGAGACAGAAAAGGTGGCATTGGCAGAATCAACTGGGTTAGACCAGAAACAAATAAACAATTGGTTCATTAATCAAAGGAAAAGGCATTGGAAGCCATCAGAAGACATGCAATTCATGGTTATGGATGGTCTACACCCACAAAGTGCAGCTCTTTATATGGATGGCCACTACATGGGCGATGGTCCCTATCGTCTAGGGCCATAAACAATCCTTGTCTAGCAAACTAAGCCCTGTAATATTAATTGCAAGACTTGGGTAATGTCTTCTAATCTATAAAACCATACTATTTTTGTTTTTCTCACCACAAAATGCCCATTACTGTATAATCTTTTACTACATAGCTTATCGTGTTTGTCGTTACAATCTTGTTGTCGTCGTTATTGTTGCTGTCTTGTTTATCAAATTTAGAATCTCTCTTAGTTTTGCTTTGGCATTATAGAAAACTTTATTGAAAGTTCTGGTTGGTAGCTTTCCTATGTGAATGTGTATGAAAGTGTGGTTGCAGAGGGATATGGATAATGCAGAAGAGAAGGGTTTATAATTTATCGATGAATCAATTTTACTGTGATTGCATTTCTCTTTGTGCGGATACTACTGCTTTGGTGCTCAGTGTGTATGGTGAGCAGTTAATGTATGGTTGGGGATTGAATATCTCCTTGAGCAATTGCTCTGAATTCTGATTCACTGGATGATCTAGCTACAACATTATGCTTTTCACTCCTCCATGTTATAAGATTGCCTCCGAGGAATGTATGATACCTAGTAGTTGATCGTCTATCCACTATAGATCCTCCATAATTTGCACCGGTGTAGACTTCAAGGGCAAGATCCTTTGTCTTTTGAACAAGATTCTTTTTCTTGGATTTCCTTTCACATATTGTAATACCCTATAAGTGGCCTGTAGATGTGACTCCCTCGCATCATGCGTGAATTAATTAATTACACTTATAGAGTATGCTATGTCTGATCGAGTATGTGCAAAGTAGACGAGCCTCCCTATAAGCCTCTGGTACATTTTTCTATCCGCAGGAGGTTCTTTTGCTTTTTCGAGTTTTTGATTTGCTTCTATTGGTGTAGATATTGGCTTACATCCATTTTTCCCTCTCTCCTTTAATATCAACTACAAATATTTTTGTTGGGATATGAAATGGAGTATGTCACTCAATACTTAGAAAGTACTTCAGTCATCCACATATATAAGAAGTGTTCCCACTACAGACGAGTGCTTATAAAAAGAGTACGATCACCTTGACTTTGTTAGTATCCAGATGTTTTCATAATTTTGGTAAACCTTCCAAACCATACTTTTGGTGATTGTTTTAGTCCATAAAGAGCCTTTTTCAACTTGCTAACTTTATCCCTTAATTCTTTTTCAAATCCTAAAGGGACATCCATGTAAATTTTGTTATCTAAGTTTTCATGAAGAAGTGCATTCTTTACGTCGTATTGTAAAAGTTGTCAATCAAAATGTACTACTAGGGATAGCAGAATCCTAACAGTTTTCGTTTTTGCCACAGGTTCAAATGTCTCATGATAGTCTAGCCCATAAGTTTGAGTATATCTCTTAGCCATCAACATTGCTTTATATCTCTTAAGTGATCCATCAGCCTTATACTTAGGTGTAAAAATCCACTTACAACCGACTATGTTCTTCCCCCTTAATCTATCCACAATCTCCCAAATTTGATTCTTTTCTAGAGCAGCCATCTCCCCTTTTATGCCATTTCTCCATACTATTTTTGACAATGCCTCATATACGGTAGTAGGGATAAAAATGGTGTTGAGGTTGGTAATGAATTTTCTATAGTTTGGTGGTAGATTCTTAAGTGACACATAGTGAGACAATGGGTACACTAGTCTTTTGGTGCATTCTCTATTGCCTTTTCTGATAGCTATAGGAAGGTGCATGTCATCACTAAGTGGTTCTACTGACCGTGTGCTTAGGGTTGGATCTGATCTTACCGTGGGGTTCTTGTCAAAGATCGGGTTGGATTCTTGAACTTGTTGCAGATCTGGAACCGTCCTCCTACTAGTATCTTAAGAGTATTATGAATAACCTGATTTCAAACTTCAGAAGATATAGTTTTAGTAACCTGGGATGGATTGGAATTAGATTCTGCAGAAGTAGGAATTGATGATGGACTTTGATTTGATGAAGGAACAAACTTTGATGGAGAACCAGAAAGTGATACCAACTTTACTGGACGACTAGGGAGATCAAGGGTACAAGTACTATCAAAAATACTATTTTCTTGTAGGGATGTAGTCTCCCCCTGAAATTTGGGTTGCTTGAAGTATGGTTGGTGTTCTATGAAAGTCACATAAGTTAAAACATAAAGTTTTCTGGTTAGATGATTATAACATTTGTAGCCTTTTTGTGTAGAAGAATAACCAAGGAAAACACACATGTGCTCGGGGATTTAATTTTCCTCTTTGATGACTATGAATGTGAACAAAGGTTCTGCAACTAAACACTTTAGGAATGAGTCCATTAGAACTTCAAAACTCTGGATAAAAGGTGTTGGGAACCTCCATGGGACTTTTATTAGATAAAACTCGAGATGACAGTTTATTGATCATATAAGTAGCTATGAGAACAACCTCTGTGAGATCCCACATCAGTTAGAGAGGGGAACGGAGTACGCCTTATAAAGATACGGATACTTCTCCCTTACAGACATGTTTTTCATGACCTAATGCACCGAATCCTATCGGAACTTCGGGGTTAAATGTATTTGGGTAAGAGTAGTTCTAGGATGGGTGACCTCTTAGGAAGGCCTCAGGAAAAGCAAAACCGTTCCCTTACAGACGCGTTTTTCATAGCCTAATGCACCGAATCCCATCGGAACTTCGAGGTTAAATATGCTTGGGTGAGAGTAGTTCTAGGATGGGTGACCTCTTGGGAAGGCCTCGGGAAAAGCAAAACTGTGAGAGCTTGGCTGGGTCAAGGCTTAAAGCGGACAATATCTGTAAGCGGGTGATTTGGGATGTTACAACCTCACCCCAATAAGATTTTGGAAAATATTCGTGAAAAAATAAGGCCCCAGTCACACTGAGTAAGTGCCCATTTTTACGTCCAGCCACACCTTTTGTTGGGGTATGTCAACACAAGAAGAATCATGAATAATCCTCTGCTTTTGAAAGTATGGAATCATTGTGTGGTTGAAGTGTCCCTAGCATTGTCTAACCTAAAATTCTTAATTTTAACCCCAAATTGATTATGAATCATAAAAAGAAATGTAGGGATAACAATGCTAACATTAGATATTTGTTTGAGTAAGTAAAGCCAAGTAGCTCGAGTACAATCATCTACAAATGTAACAAACCATTTAGCACCATAAATATTTGATATAGGAGAAGGACCTCATATGTCACCATAACTAGAGAGTGCTTGGTTCTCATGGGACAATGGTAATAGGATTTATAATGAATATAGTGAGGAATGATAATAAATATAATCGTTATAATTATGATGATTAGTTAGGACTGATTACCATTACTATTAATAATGGTTAATTTTTTTAAAATCTTGAAAAATAAAATTTTTAAAATTTTTGTTTTACTTCAATTTTAATATATTTTATTTGATTTATGCATCTAATTTATGATGACAAAATGTTTAAAATTAAGTATATTGCAATATTTTCTTTCCAACAGCTCTTGAAGAAAAAAATGCTCTAATGTTTGCTTGCATCAACATATCATCAGTTACATAATGTACTCAAAATATAGTTTAATCATGTTTTGTATTCTAATTAAATGTAAAATTTAAAAGTCTAATTAATTGTAAAATGAAATGGAATATAAAAAATAACAATTTAAAAAAATTCAAAATCTTGATAAAATAATTAATAATTTAAAATTTTGAACTGTTTTCATTATTTTTCAATAAATTATTATATATATAAAAATAATTACGGGCATGACACTGATATATATTATATACAGAAATCTCAATATAATTGAAGTAAGTTTAACTTTTTAAAATTTTAAAATATGTTAGAAAACCTTTTATTATTAATTTTACAATTTTAAATTTATATTAAAATAGCATTGGAACACACATGATTTAAATATTATACGTGAAATAATCAAATATACTGACAGAACGATTTGACTCAAATTACAAATTAAATTTAAATTAATTAAAACGACTTAAATAAGTAATTTAATATAACAAAATTATAAGAAAAGAGGAAAACAAATTAAAATGATATTTTTTGAGATATGTCAAAATCACATAGATGATAAATATATACTAACATTTTGAATTAACTAATATCTTATAAACTAACATCATATAAAATATATGTCGACATCATGATAACACGATAGAAGATGTTACATGAAGTAGAGACTAAAAGGTGTACTACTTTGATGAAATTGTTTAATTCAATTTAGCCCATTAAAAGCATAAATATAGACTACAATTGAAGGCATTTGGTATAGTATAATAATAACTATCATTAAAAGAAAAATCATTGCATGACTTTTTTTACTTATATGAAATATGATAGAGATCATATATATTTCTGATACATTCTTATGAGTATTTGATACTGAATTTGGATTCAACATTATTACGAAGTTTAAGACATGACAAGAAATAGAATATTTATCAAATAATTTGTCTACGTTGGATCGAATAAGACTTATGCTTCACATAAGTGACAAGAATACTAAGTTGAATAACCAAAACTATCTTTTAAAAGTCATATTGGTTAAATCAACATAATAAGAATCATAAAGTTAAATACAAGATATATGTATCATTTTGATTATGAATCACATGAAAGTTGTTAAGTTGAAGAATAAACAAATCACTTTTTGGTGAAAAAATGATGATGGTATTGAGTTGTTAAATCTTTCACATGTGATTTGCTAGATGTGATAACAATTTATAAAATGATGATTCTTATATTTCATTACAAATACTAATGACTTTATATGATAATGGTATATGTATTAAATGAGATATTAATTTATAATTTTGAAAAGTTCAAATAATTTAAATTTAAGTAGAAACCAAGCATTGAAAATCTTGAAGTACTTTGATGAGATTGATGTGATGAAATATGGTTTTTTTTGTTATCTACAGAGAATGAGATTCCCTAATAGATATTTCTAGAATTAAATTACATAATAATATTAATTTAAGTAAGGAGGAATATTAAAAGAGATAGAATATAATGTTATTTCTTTTATAGTTATGCTTAATACTACAACTTACATCCATTAGTTCCTATTAGATCAATTAACAATATTTCATATTACATGTGAAACATTAAGACTTTGAACAAGCTAAAGTTAATAATATAGGGATTTGTGATGCTTTGTTGAAGTGTATATTATCCACTAACTTTAGAACTAAATTAGATTTTTTAAAAAAAGTAATTAGATATCCAAAAGGTTGGATATAATCTTACAAATTCATTAAACAAATTGTTTGTTTCAATGAACACTTATAAGATAATGGTTCTCATGATAAATAGTATGATAGAGATGAAGTTTGAAAAGTTCAAATCTTATAATAATATATTTAATTGGAACTAATGCTTTTGTTGATACATTTTACGTATAATTGAAAGGTTATGAAACATTGAAATATACACTCTCATGATGATTTTAAATAGTTTATTTCGGTGATAATTTTAAATTTATTGTTCCTAAAAAAAGGTTAATGACAATATAGTTGTCCTCTTCAGTAAGGGTACATAAAGACATACTATTCCTAAAGAGAACAATAACTCATATTTTCAATTGTTGAAAATATATTTATTCGAAAACAATTCATATTGAATCTGAAAAAATAACAACTTAATTACGATAATTAGATCTATAGAAATAGATTGGAAGTTGTTTACCTGTTCTAGTCCAAGTATATAGATAATGCACTAAAGGTGTTTAGTATTTGAGATATATGATAATTGAGAAGCAAGGATGTCCATTGTTTTATCTATAAGTTGATATTTGAGTTCAAATTTATATGGATATTAACTTTAGAAGTAAATCCTAATAAAGGTACATTTTACTTAGAACATATTTTAAGATTGGAAAGGTTCCCATGTATCGTTAATTACTAATAAAGCCAAAATACATTTATCATTTAGCGAAAATGATTAAATAAATGAATGCGTTCTTTAATAAACTCGATACAGTTTTTTGTATTCACTACAAGAAATTGTATTTTTAGTGAAAGCAAAAATTGTCACTAAAAGTAGTAATATTAGTCATTACTATTTATAGTGTCCAATTTTTAAAGTCGTTACCTTCCGTCACTAATGAAATAGTGACTACTTTAGAAAAATGATCACAATTATGCAACAATTGTGTGACAAAAATACTAACACTAAAAATTATGGAATGTGTGACAAAACTATATGGTAATAGTAACTTTACATATTTATAACCATCTTGTCGACAAAATCAATACAAAGTAGTGACAAATAAAGTCGTAATAATATTTCATTTTATTGTGACAACATCATTGTCACTAAAATAATTGAAAATAGTGACAAAATTGTTGGATCCCGTTACCGGAACCCAACCTCTTAACATACATACCTTCATACCTGAGCGTGGTACTTTGAAATCTCTTCTTTCTCTAATACCGAACATGCTGGGCCCCGCTG
>JANZLH020000018.1:285624-310199 GCA_026770325.2 Erythroxylum fimbriatum | reverse complement strand
AATGAAAATAGAAAATATATAAAAATTATTCTTTAATTGTTTGTATATATTTTTATATAAATAAATTATTTTTAAATATAAATCACGTAAAATAAAGTACAATATATTAAATAATTAATACTAATATTTTTATATAATTAATAATAAAATAATAAACTTTTTACAACAATCATTTTAATATAAGAGGTATAAAAGTCATTTATTATACGTTACATTCTATTACGTCTGTCTTCCTAACAACATTTCACTACATTATATTACGAATCCTTCTATCTTTTCAGAATAACTTTTCATTGTATTACATATCATTCTATTATCAACCGTTCTGTTCCATTTTAATTCATTTCGTTCCGTTCCATTAATTTACGTCCAACCAAACCGGCAAAAGACTAGCTACCACTCCCTCATCTTCTTCTCCGTTGCGCTTCATTTTCAAATCGCTTTCCACTACCTTTGTCCCTAGTTCGCTTTCTCGCCACAGATACTCTCGACCATGTCAACTTCTGCCTGGAGATTTTTCTACGGCGGTTGCTGCTGTTCAAGTGGCTCCGGCGATGGACAGCAGAGGTGGTGAATTTTATCTCTTTTCTTTTTTTGTCAATCTTTAATTTTGTTCTGAGCTTCATTGAGTTGAGTTAAAAATATTAGTGGTGAAGGCGCAATGGAAAGTAGCAATAGATTTCAAGTGGACTAGAAATAACAAAGATGTTGTTGCTCTCAACATCAAGGATCGCAAGTCCGCTGCTAATTTGGATCTTGTGCTTCACCTCTATGACCAAATGTTTTCCCTCCAAAAGGTCGTCCTTTTTCAAAAAGAAAAAGAAAAGAAGGAACTGGTTTTGCTTCACATTTCATCTAATTTCAATTCCTGCACAACTGCTTAGGGAAGAAAGGAATGCGGTTGTCAATAAGATGAAAGGAAAATCAGAGACCTCAGAGCGTCAAAAACTCGTTGAGGAAGGTACTACTGGAAGATTTAGTCTTGTTTATCTTCTTATTTATCTCCCAGTGGCTCAAAATTTGTTATCTTTATTCTTTGTTCAGGGAAGAATCTGAAGGAAGGATTCCTGAATTTGGAAGAAGACCTGCTCAAAGTCACGGATAAACTTCAACAGGAAGCGCAATGCATTCCTAACATGAAACATCCAGATGTTCCCATCGGGTTCCACAGTCAGAAAAATGGTAACATCACCGACCACTTCTTGCCGTGTGTTCTTAGCATGCAGATGTGGTTGTGGTTGTCGAAAGAATTTTGCAATGCAGTTGAACTTTTATGTTCTGTTGTAGGTGGGTACTACACGTGAGTTCAGTTTTCCTGTGTAGGACCATCTTCAAAAACACACAATTCATGGTGTTATTTTTTTCGATATGCGTATGTAATTGGTCATTAGAGCTCTATGATTCCATTGCTTTGGCCAATCTCTGGAATCTTTAGTTTTGGCTTTTGCATAAGATTGGCTTCTGATCAGTATGCATATTACTTTTTCTGGCTGAGCAGGTCAGTGGGTCAAAATTCTACTATCTCAAGACTCAGGCAATTATGCTAGAAATGGCCGTTATCAACTGGACTCTGTCATAAGTAATGAAAAGGGGCTTCACACCTCTAAGAACCCCAGAGATTGTAAGATCCTCAATTGTTGAAAAATGTGGCTTCCAACTCGAGGAGATAATACACAGGTTGGTTCCCAGCCTCATTATTTTGTGGACTTTCTAATTGATTCTAAGTTCATTTGCAATAATTATGTTACTTAACATCTTAACTGTGAAACTTAGTAACTTTGCACCATATAGTGGGCACACAAACTATTATTGACGATTTTCGAAAACGTTGCCACCCTTATTGATCATTTATCAAGGTGCTTTTGTTCTTCAAGCGCTGTTCAAAAGACGTTCATATATATTTTATATTTAAAACAATGATTTTTGTTGATGTGTGTGCACAGAATCAGCTAATGGACAATAAACATGTGCACTCCACACGTCTCTACAGTTTGGTGAATGATCAGCTACAACACTGGAATGCAGAACTTGAAATATACAAAATATTGGCTGATTCTTTGCAGGTTGTTTAGACAGTTCAGTATTGTTGTTTTTGTTTCAACTTCTACTTTGATTTATGATTTCTGTTAAACAATCATTTCAGGCTGAATGGCCTTTCCTAATGAGAAGGGAGAAGGAAGTCAATGCAAGATTGGAATGAATAGATGCTGCAAGAAATACCAGTGACAGTTCTTCATCCAGAATTGAAGACCTTGAGCTTCAGTACTTGCAGAAGTGTATCAAGGAAAAAAAAGATCTTGAAATCAAAATGGAAGAGGCTATCTAGGATTCAGGTTGAACTAGAAACCATTAGTTTTTCTTGGGGTAATATTCTCAAACTTAAACAACTAAATTGTTGCATAAATCAGGGAGAAAGGATATAAAAGAAGAATTCTGTTTGTTGGCCTCAGCTTTAGCTAAAGAATTGAGCATGGCGGAAACACAGTTAAATCGTTGGAAACAGACTGCGCATGAAGCACTTTCATTGCGTGATAAATCTCAATCTTTAAAAACCTTGCTGAATGAGAAGGGTTCCCTTTTCCTTGTTTTTGTTGGTTGTTTTGATCATATTTTGATAAGTGGTATAACAAAATCATAGGTTTCGTTTTATTTAGTCGTGACTACATAATGCAGAAAATGAGGGAGTGGATATAAATGGACACTTCTAGTTTTGGATCAGGATTAGTTAGAACCAAAGTTGAAATCCTCTATTTTCTGTATTATCTTTGGCGCACTAACAAATTCACTTGTTTTCTTGTGTTGCACAAGTCTCCTTTCTTCTTGTTATACAACTCTTCTGCATGATTTTGCTTTTCTAAACTTTTTTTCTACATTTGCAACCAAAATACGGTGCTTCCAGTTTCATTTAATTGTTCAATGCAACTATATATGGGATGCTCATAGTTGAACAAAAAAGTTTTTCGAATTAGTTAGTAATTACTTGTATCACAATTTGTGGATCTTCAAAAATAGATTATTTGATATATCTAAATTCATGTTTTTGTTATTATCTTAGGGATAGATCGCATATGTCTATGATAACTGTTTGTCTCCATTGTTATGATCATGTTCTGTAAAATTTACAAACTCTCTTGTTTATATTTACAAACTCTCTTATTTACGTAGATACATAAGCAAAAACACTTAGCAGGAATATACTCTAAATAGTTGGTGCATATCAAATCTCTGGAGGTCGTGGTTATCTTTCTTATATGATGGCTGAAGTATGAAATTGCTCTAATCATCATAGACAAACTTACCTAGTCGTCCCAGTTATGTTGTAATTTATTTTTTTGTAATATCAACATTTATAACTTGTAAACTGGTCTTTGTATTTATTATTTTGTTTATAAGAATTGTTAAGGTTGTAATCAAAATCTTATATAAGAATATTTTTTTATTTGCATAATTTAGTGATATTTTACTTTTTATATACAATTTTTCAAATTATCAATTATTTTTGTATAATAAATTAACAATAAAACAAATATATAAATATTATATACAATAATATGGATTAAAAATGCCATAAATAATTATAATTAACATGGTATAATATTTTGTTAAAATGTATATTAAAATTTGACTACAATTTATAAAACGTAGTTAAAAATATTTAGTTACGTTTGAAAAAGTAGGTAAAACTTTTCGATTACTTTTTTCTTAAACGTAGTTAAAAACCTTTGGTTATGTTTCTGAAAACGTAGCTAGAAACAATTAGCTATGTTTTTTGAAATATAGTTAAAAACTTTTGAATATGTTTTTAAAAATATAGTCATTAATTTTTAGCTACTTAGCAAAAATGTATTGGCGACGATTTTTCAAAATGTCGCTAAAAGTTTTTCGCTGTGAAAATAAAGTGAGAAAAGTCCCTTGTAGTTTTTAGCTACGAGAATTTAGCGATGGTTTTAGTAATGAATATAAATCGTCACTAACTACTATTAGTGACAATTTTGACACTTTTAATGATGATTTTTTTGGTAGTCAAATGTGATTAATGTTGTAGCGAGTGTTACTCTTCACTTTAAGATAAGAATTTTTACTTCTATTCATCTTACTTGTTTATAAGTGGAGTTATGTAACATTGCAAAAATACCCTTTTTCTTAATATCTCTCTCAAATTTCTTCAAAAATCTCATCCAGATTTTCTGTGGTTCAAACTCTCTCAAAATTTTTTAAAATTCTCATTCAAATTTTAATTTTTTTAATAAAAATTCTTTATCATTTGAAAATTTTAAAAAACTTCATTTTAAAATTTATATTAAAATAATAAAAAATACACGTAACATGATTGTCATATTAAAAAACTTCTTTTTAAAATTTATATTACAAAATAAATATAACATGAATATTATATACGAATCAATTAAGTCACTCACGTAAACTAATTAAATCAACTCAAATAAATAATTTAAAATAACAAAAGTATAAGAAAAAGGACTTTTAAAAAAGATTAAAAAGTACAATTTTTTTTGGAAATTATAAAACTAAATTTTACTTAAAACTACAGGGACCTTGTTTCTTCCAACCGATTGTTGGATGATTCTCCATGCACACAGGGACGGAGTCAGACTCAACTTTAAGGGAGGGCCGGAGGCCAATATTTAAATGCAAAAATTTTAATGGGGGGACCAGTTATATTTAAAGGGGGGCCACTTATATTTGTAATTTTAAAATTTTTAATTATATAAGTAATTTTTTAAAAAAAAAATATTTGAAAGGGGGGGAGGTTGGGGGGGCCATGGGAGGAGATGGCTCCGTCCCTGCATGCACATCATGGATCATCGAAAGGAATAGCATCGATCTCCTTCTGGAATGTATAAACATATATTGGTTCATTTTAAGAGGAACAAATTTCCTATAATGGTACAAAAACACCAACATTGCAATTGGATTTATAAAATATTGAAATGGAAGTTTTGGTAAAATTAATTGGAATAGCTCCTTGTTAAATGATAGTTTTATGTACAGACGTGTACTGTTTATTTAACATCAAGTGTAGTCGTTTTTGTACATAGGTTGTAGCTTTGTAAGTAGACTATAACTTCTGTTTTACTTGTTTTTATATAAGAAAATCTGACTTATGTAAACAGTAAGATTACATACATAAAAGTTATGTTCTTATTAGTTCTCTCTCTTTGGAGAACTGGTTCATGGTATCAGAGCGGGTAACGAAACTGTAATTGATCGTCATTCTTGATCGATTGGAGCGAGATATTGCAAGGAGTTATTTGTTGATCATCATCAACATATCTATTTTGCTTCTGTGGTTGAAGGAGCAGCTGAATCAAGGGGTCGAGAGTTAGGGTTTCAGGAACTACATTTTCTTGTCGCAAGTACGCATATGATTTGAGAAGCTTGCAACGGTGAAAGGTGTTTCACACGAGTCACCCACTGGATCGTCTATAGATCCCAGATTAAGAGGTACGCCAGAAGAAACTCAAATTTACCTTCAAGGATCAGACTATCCATGTATGAGTTTAGTTACTGCAATATTGAATGGAAATAATTTTTTGAGGTAGAGTAGATCAGTTAAAATAGTTGTAGGAGCTAAGATGAAATTAGGTGTAATAGATGGAACTTGTCAGAAACGTAGTCCAGGATCTGTTGAATGTGATAAATGGATTAGGACTGATTACATGGTTAGATCGTGGATTTTGAACTCAATGTCAAAGGATATAGTTGAAGCCTTCATTTATACAGCTTTTGCCCAAGAAATATGGTCAGAGTTGGTAGAAAGGTTTGGAGAGAATAATGGTCCTTTGTTGTATCATTTACAAAGACAGATTAGTGCAGCATCACAAGGAACTATGTATGTTGCTAAGTACTTTACTAGTCTTAGGAAATTGCGGGATGAACTCTAGTGCCTCATGCCTGTCCCACAGTGTACTTGTGGGGAACATCATAGTGTATTTATGAAACACCTAGGGCTCTAGCTAATTTGACATCTTTGAATCAGTTAATGCAATTTCTAATGGGTCTAAATGAGAGTTATGATCATGTTAGGAATCAAATTTTGGTTATGGATCCTTTGCCATCTATCAATAAGGCATACTCAATGGTCTTAAGGGTAGAAAAGCAAAAGGAGGTGTAGATGGTTTTTAGTGAAGGGATAGAGCATAGTGCTATGTTAGTGAATACAATGAGTACTAATAGGGTCACAGATGGAGTATAAACAAAAATGGGGTAGTAGTGATAAGAGTGAGATGTTCTGTTCTTATTGCAAGAAAAACGGACATATGAAGGAAAATTGTTTTAAACTTACTGATGTACCAGACTGGTACAAGGAGCTACAGAATATAAGAGGAAAAGGAAGTGGGAAATCTTATACTCCTAATGCAGTGAATGAAGTTAATTCATTAACTATAGATAACATTAAATTAGTCGCAGATACTGCTGTTAGTACTTCCGATCTTCTATTGTCTGAGTTGATTAAACAAGAGTTGCTAAAGTTGGTAAAGAATAATGCACTCACAGATCCTCTCATGGTGAACTTGGCACATCTTTTGGATTTTGCAGGTACACTTCCTTTTCTAGCTCTTTCTAGTCTTGATGGTCTAGGTTTAGATTCATGGATATTAGATATAGGAGCCTCAAATTATATGTATGTGGATATTTCTTTGTTAACCAAGCCAGTTGTACCTAACACTTTTGTACCTGTATATCTACCTGATGGAACTCAGAACCGTGTACATCACATTGGTGACGTTCCTTGCCTAATGAGCTTGTCTTGACAGAAACTTTGCATATACCTACTTTCAAAGTCAACCTTTTGTCTATTAATAAACTTGCCACCACATCCTCTGTTACCTTCAAATTTTATCCAAACTACTGCATTTTGCAGGACCTGAAGACTAATCAAATATTGGCAGTTTGTAAGGTTGTAGACAAACTGCTGGGACCCGATTTTGGAACCAGACCCCAACCGAAAAAACAAACGAAAAACGGAAACGAAAAGCGAAACAAAAGCCCAAAGCGAAAACGAAGAGCCAAAAGCAAGACGAATAACAAAAGAACGGATGAGGAATCGAAGAAACCAAAACGATTCAAACTCGCTGAAGGTCAAATTCTGACATCCGGTAACGCATACCTTAGAAAAATTAGCGTTGGAAACCATACGACACATTCGGTCTAAACTAATCCAAAACGGTATAAATTTTTTTTCATTCTTTCATTGTATTCATCTTTATTCAATTTCATACAAGCAACTCAATTTCCCATTTGGAAATTCATCCTCAAACAAAATTACCTTTCATTTCTTATAAAAACTTACACTTGTCAATAAATCACAAGTCATAAACAAAAGCACTTCAATATTTTCAATCCATCAACACAATTCATCGGACCTCCTGTCCGGAACCCATATCACATTCAAACACATTCATCCATATCCAACTCACATTCATACCTCAATTTATATACAAATCCATAATTCAAGCCCATATACAATTTCAATATCAAAATCCAAAATACAAATAGAAAAATCCTCACAATACTCAACATATGCCTAAGCTCTTATTTTTACAACAATCTAACTTGAAAATACAAACATAAACATAATGAATAGACGTCTTGTCTTTCTTTCATCCGATCTCCTTCACGATTACCTGGAGATGGGGATAAAAAGGGGGTGAGCTTTACAGCTCGTGGATAACATGTTTATAACAGAAAAATAACTAAAAATATTTTTTCTAAAACTTTTGCCATTTTAAAATTTCACAGTAGAAAATTGGCAAAATGCTAATTTCTTAAACTTTTCAACTTTTCGAATCATTCATAAATCAATTTCAAAAACTTCACGGTTGAAAACCTCAATTGCTCATTTCTCAAAATTTATGAACCATTTGAAAACATGAATGCAGCACAAATATAAACAAAATCAAAGACACATAAACACATCATAATGGTTTGGATCGGTCCAGAAACAGAACGTACTGTACATTCCCGCATAGCGGTCCTGTGCAGCCATGAACAGAACGTACTACACTTTTTCGCATAGTAGTCCAGTGTAGCCGTGAACTTATGGGAGTCCGTAACGGAGCTCCAATGTCACTAGTGGGCAGGCGGGCGAAGCCTAGACAAGTGCACTTGACCCTCTTATGAGACCTAACCAAACCCATATAACACATTTCACACTTGAAAAAGAAAACCAGATTGCCCGAAGGCATATTTCGCAACTTAATTTTCATATCATGTCATAATTCATACAAATTTCATTCATAATTTAAATTAAAAATTCACATAACAATATTTCAATCACACAAAGAAAACAACATTTTAGCAATCAATCAAACAATCATTCAATTGCATCAATTTTATCAAATTATTCAAAACAATGAATTTAACCATTCGAAAATAATAATTTGAAAACCCTTTCACTTTTTTGATTTTTCAAAAACACATACATAGCTTATAATTCAAATTATAAACATGGTACTCACCTTAATTCCATGCTTGAAACTTGTCTAAAGCCTCAATTTCTCCAATGCCTCACTTAAATTCCCTAATTCGTGACAAAATCCCTAATTAATAAACATCCAAAAATTGAACATCACAAAAAGCATAATCACCAAAATTAACTTTAGAAAACTCAAACCCATAACATTTTCAAGCTATCTAAACCAAAGTCTCTTTAAAAATTCAAAGATCAGAATCCACCCTTACCTTAAATCTTCTCCAAATTCGAAATTTCTAGGCTTTAAATAAAGCTCTTGAGCTCCTCTTCATTTTTTCTCTTGAATCTACATCAAAATCGCACTTGAAGCTTAAAAAAAAATCAACCCTAAGTTTGCTCTTCTTTTTCTCCTTTCCCTCCTCCACCGAAGTCTTTCGTCTCTCCTCTCTATTCCTTCTTTTAATTTTCGTGCTTCACTTCCTTCTTATCTGCCAACCCACTTGTCTTATTTACCAAAATGCCATTAATGAAAGCAAAAAGACCAATGTGCCCTTACATATAAGCCTTAAACCATTAAACCTTAAGTAACCTTCCAATTTTGCCCTTATGCACATCTAACACTTTAATTTCTAACACTTTAATTAAATATAATCCAGTAAACTTATGCCATATGATCTTACTCAATTTAACATGTTAATTACTCATCTTAACATGCTAATTAAGTCCTCAAAATCATAAAATATAACAAAGTCCCAAAATTCATTAAATCATGATTTGCTTAGGACATTTTTTACATCATCAAATTGAAGGAATTTGCTAACACTTCCTTCTAGAGAAATGTTCCTCATTGCATTTCGATTTTAAAGACACCAAAAATGCTCAATTCGGTTTAGAAATGAAGAAGTTATGGCTAAAATACTTTTAGCTCTTACTAATCCAAGACTGAACATTACATCTAACTTTGTTAAGTCAATTATAATGCATATTTGTTGGACTTAATACTTATTGATTTGAGAAATTGTGTTCATAAATTAATGAAATTAATTGTTAAATGTTTACAGGGGGTTTCCAATACCGTAAAGACAGAAAAATTATCGAAAAGAGGAAAAATATGAAAGAAATCCCAAATCTGCAAAATTCCAGAATTTGTCTTCAATTAGAACACAACAGTTCAAGATCGTCTCAATCTCTAAACAAGATGTTTCCTACCGAAATTAAAAGATTATCTGATCTACACGAAATCCATTGAACATTTAATTCAAGAAGGAAGCCAATTGATTGTCGTACATGGTCTTAGGGTTAGAAAGAAATAAATTGGACGCCGCACACCCATTGTTCTTGCTGGGTTCACGTTGTCTGGATTAGTCCATTGGTGATTGCGTTATTTTATTGATTGGAGATTGCCGCACTTTCTTTGTTTTGTTCCCTATCCACATTGCTGACTCTTTTATGCATCATCATCACGTATTCTGTTTATCCTTGGCTGCCTCATCCTTGGTTTTCTTTTATTCCCTTATTATTCAACACCAACGACGCACTTCATCTCTTGGCTGATCCACGTTGTTTCATCGTCCATCATCATCAACACTGGCGCAAATCATCTTCCTTTGGCTGCTGCAATTGTTTTAATTATTCTCATAGTTTATTTCTTTTTACAATTGCCAAGTAGTTCATTCTTAGATTAGGGTTTTAGTTAATTTAATTTTCTGTTTTCAATTTATGCATAGATTTTAATTAGGGATTTAAAGTTTAAATTCTGGTTTTCTTGTTTTTAATTTCTGCACAATTTCAATTGTTATTTTTATTAGTTTCAATAAAGACCAGTTATGGAGTTTGTTTATTTTATTATTTCTTTTGATTTCAATTTAATTATTATTTTAATTTGTGATTTTTCCCTTTTATTTTTATTGTCGTGACAAAACCCCCCTTTCTATTTTCGTTTGAACTAGCTAACCTTTTCCGTTAGAAATTCCTCGTGGGAACGATATCCGCTTACCGCTACTACATTAAATTGTTTTAACGGAAGTGTTTTCTTTTATATTTGGTTGCAGGCGACAGCATCACCATAACCCTAAGAAAATGTGGTTTAGGTTGTGAGGACAACCTTATGAGCTGAACCTTCAAATTTTGTGTGATACTTGCGGTTTCCCTGAATCTTCCATTATGGATCAGCATGATGACTTTTGTGCTTCCTACTATTAGAAGGAGCTCACTGGGCTGGAGCAGTTTGACAACAAAAATGCCTACAACAACATTATACAAAGCCATGAGCACTTGTTTTTACATAAATTCATGTGTTAAATGTTATTTCACAAACTAGAAACCAATAAGTGCTCAACAAAGGAACTTTTTCTGTTGTGGTGCATAGATCATAACATCTTAGTGGGCACCTTCACACACGTTTTGAATGCTATTGTTGCAACTTTATGTAAGAGTAGCAACAATTTGGGTATGAGTTACTTGGCTTCTGCCATTGTTGAGTACTACTGTATGGATTGTAGTGGTCTAACCATCCACCGTCCTGA
This sequence comes from Erythroxylum fimbriatum, assembly GCA_026770325.2. Classification (NCBI taxonomy): domain Eukaryota; kingdom Viridiplantae; phylum Streptophyta; class Magnoliopsida; order Malpighiales; family Erythroxylaceae; genus Erythroxylum; species Erythroxylum fimbriatum. Next base: position 299,240 of record JANZLH020000018.1, on the reverse strand, counting down.
TTTTATAAATCACCATCACTTGTGGCGTGCTGAAATCCTAAAGTCCTATAACATGGAACTCTGGGGCATCAGCCAAAAATCTCATATGAAGATCATGGCTAGTCAGGAGAGTTCTAGCGCAGCGTAACCTTAGCAACCAGAAGAGCACTCGATTAGCGAGGATTTCGAAGAGGAAGAAGAAACAAAAGAACCAGGTTGGAAGAAGGCGCTCGATGCAATCTCCGCCAACACCTAAACACTTACCAACACACTTACAGAAAACTCTAGGATGATGAAGGAGATGACCCGCACACAACGATATCAGAGCCGAGATATACGCCGGATTAATCGATACTTTGAAACTCAAGGCCTACAACTGCCACCTCCGACACCATCCCCACCTTAATTACCATGAGTTTGTGTTCTAACCCGTTTAGTTCCCGTTGTGGTTTTTGCTTTTCATATGTTGTGTTTCATTTCCCATTTTTGTGTGTTTGTATATCTCCTTCTCAAATTGAAGACAATGTGTTGTTTAAGTGTGGGGAGGGCTGTGTGTTAGGACCCGTTTTTGGAGCCCAACTCCAAAGATCATAATACGTAAGTTTAGTTGAACATCTTGGATTCGGAGGGAAAATTTCTCCAGAAGCAATGGTGGGTTCAACAGGGTAAACTGATGTTTCACCGCAGCGAAAATACAGAAGTAATTTCCAAAGACCCTTTCGGTGAAGTTCTCCGTGGAGAAGTCTCATGGGGTCGTCAAAACTCACTTAAAAGCATTCCTAAAAGTTTCTCCAACCTTACTTTCACTCTAAATTACCCCAAATTCACTTCCTCTAATGCAACATCATTTCATAACAATTCAACTACCAATATTATTTCATTAAACTCTATAATCTCTACACATTTAATTCATTACTTACAACTAATTCTCATTCTTCATAATTTCCAATCTTTTATTTTCCATAACACATCTCATTTATATATAACAACAATTTGTATTCAAATATATCTTCTTAAATCGATAACTTCCTCAAGTATACCTAATTTCAACTCAACCTCAGCCATATACAAATTCATATTTCATTAACCTCAAAAGAAAGAGTTTTACAAAGCTTTAATGACATTTCAAGCCACATTACATTATCGATATCAAATCCAAAATATAAAAGATACATAGCCAATAATTCTCGAAATACGTCTAAATCCTTGTGTTTTCCAAAAACTAACTCAAAATACAACATAAGCAAATTTGGAGTGATGCCTTAACTCTAGATCACTCGATCTCTTGCTCATCACCTAGAGAAGGGAAGGAATGGGGATGAGTTTAAAAGCTCGTGGGTAACAAGTTTATAATGGAGAATAAGCAAAATCATTGAAATGTTCATTTATCATAGAAAATTCATATTGAATTCATAAAATGCATAGTTCTCAAATTCTCAATCAAATTCACAATTCTAGCTCAAAAATCATAGTTAAAATATCATCATATAAACATAGCATATATATTTAACCATCAAAGTATAACACTCAATTATGGACCATTCTTGACAATTCAAAGACGCAATGCACAAACAAATGGTTTGAGGGTCCCTTGGAACGAAATGGCGAAACCGAAGTTTACACCATGAACAAAATGAGTCCATTTTCTTCGGATCTTATATGCCACAAGCGGGAAACCAGGAGAAGGCTCTTGCCAACGTGCACGTGACGAACGAAATCGTTCTTCTCTTGTCCATACAAAAGCACATATTCATGCTCAATTCAATTCATCATATATTCACATTCTCATACTTTTTCTTCTTTTTCGAATATACAAAATTCCATGACATTTTTCAAGGCATAACGTAAAACATTTCACTGTATTTCCATCTTTGTTTTGAAATTCGTCAACAAAATTTATGTACCGAACATATAAAGATTGCTCAAATCATTCAAATAGCAATCATGCAACATTTATAAAATAATTGAAATCATTTAATTCTCTTGATTCAAAAGAGAACATTAGTGGCTAATTAACTCTATTATAAACATGCAACCCACCTGAATTCCTTTCTTGAATACTTGCTTAAAAGTGCCATATTCACTAGAATTAATTCTAGAATACTTAAACCCATGCATTTCCTAAGCTTCATGAACTAAAACCCTTCCAAAAATCTAAACCTTTGAATCAATTTTCCATGATCATTCTGATTAGGTAAATGAAGAAATTTGATAACACTTTCTTCTAGAAACATGTTCCCCATTGTCTTCAGTTTCTAATGACACTAAAATCATTCAATTTGGTTCAGTAATCTGAAAGTTATACCCCAAACATTTTCGGACTATTCTTATACTTAATTAGTATTCTGTGCTCAAACTTCGTGCAAAAATTGAAATTCTTAGAGACTGAATTAAAACTTGATTTTATCAGACAATTTGTAGCCCTATGTCTCTAGTTTACTCCAAATAAAAAATCATTCCATCTGGATAACTACAAAACAAGTTATGCCTAAAATACCGAAGCATATTATGTGGAGGAAAGTTCGCCATGGAAAATTAAGAAAAGTTGACCGCGATAAACTTTTCCAGAGAGGAAAAGTCCGCGTGAATTCTTACAAGTTTGCTGCGGTGAACCAAAATTTTTCTGCAGTGAACTTTCACAGACTCGTCTTCCAAATTTTCCAGACTCTACTCTTTACTTACTACAAATATTCGACTTCATTTTTCACTTTCATTTTACTTCTAACTATCACCAAAACATGTTTCATCATCAAATCAAGAAGAATGATACTTAAACTTACTTGTTTATCCAAAGCTTCTTCAATCACCATGAAACCCTAGCTTCTCCAATTGAAGAGTTTCTTAGCTCTAATGAAAGCTTTTCTCTTTCTCTTTCTTTTTCTCTTCTTGAACAATCTCAAAATCTGTTTTTAAGACTAAGAAAAGATGAAACCTAGCTTAGTTTTCTCTTCCTTTCTCTCCTTCTCTTCGTATTTTCTCTCTTCTTTTCCCTTACTCACGTTTTCTTCTTCTTCCAAATGCAAGACAACACTTTTCTTTCCAATTATCCCTTTAATGAATGTAAATTGTCCTTTTTGCCCCTTCCATTTATGCCTTATGTCTTTTATGCTTAAGTAACCTTCCAAAAATGCCCTTCATACAATACACTCTTACTATTACAATTCAACTAACCAGAGTAATAAATCCTACTATCATTAACATACTAATTAACTCCAAAATAATCAATCCATAAAGACCTCATAATTTATTTAAATCATGCTTAACTCAACAAAGAAAATTTTGGGGGCTAATAACTCTACCCCTTATAAAAGAATTTTGTCCTCGAAATTCTTATCTTACTGATCCAGAGGCAAGGGTATGTCTCCTCATATGCTTCTCTGTTTCCCATTTAACTTCATCACTCAAGTAATTTCTTTCAATTAACTATAGTCAATGGAATCAGTCGATCCTTCAATCACTTATTTAAATATCACACTATCTTAACTGTTTCCCCAATATAATTCAGATTACTTAAAAATTTCACTTTGTGTGTCGACAATACATCTTTGTCAGATCATATCAATATTTCTTAGCATACTCACATGTCGCACATTATGAATATGAGTCTTCTTTATTGATAATAGAACTCATAAATTACTAGTCCTATACTCTTAATAACTTCATGTAGACCAATACAATTCAAGCTTAGTTTATCCTTTTTCCTAACCTGAGCACACCTTACCAAGGTGATACTCTCATAAACAATTCATCTTTTGCTTACTATTTCACATCTCTTCAGTGTTGATACACATAACTCTTAGGTCTATCTCACTGTATTCCATATCTTTGATGTTAATCCACCTAACTCGTTTATCTTTCTTGAATCACTTAATTTCAAATACGTACCAATTTCACTTATCCTCAACATCTCCCATCTATTCTAGTTTTTAACTGTTTTAGGCCTCATTCAATCTAGTATAAGGGCGAATGACTCTTTTTTGTTATATAACACCTCACACGGTACTCTAACAATATCACTGTGATAATGATTGTTATGCTTAATGTCAAGTAAACTACACATTGACATGATGTTTCTATGAACTCCCAAATATAAGTTCCAAGCATATCTTTAACAGTTAAGACTTTTGGCAACTCATAAATTCCGTCACTTGATTCTACATCCGTAGCCGTTAAGTACTATTTCGGCGTATTCCTACTAGGATGTATAGTACAGGTTATTCTTAGTGCTTTCTTTAATAATCTCTTTGCTCAATCATCTTTATTTGGTACATATACTTCTTATTTCAATCACAAGTATCATTTTCCAATTCAAACTTGAATTTCTTTGTCAATCTTTTCATGTGAAATTGATCTTGAAATTCAATGCAGCTAATAACATTTCATTTTTTTTAATCCCAAATTCAACTCAATATTCTATACTCTTTATTGTACCAGGTTTAGTAACCTCAATTTTTGGATTTATGATATTTTGCAATTGAATTTTTTGTTCAATGCATCATATTACAACAGTAGATTTACTAGGATAGTTCTCATTTGTACAATCATAATCTGTCCGGAGATCATAACACGTGAGCGTAGTTGAACACCTTGGATCTAGAGGGAAAATTTCTCCGGAAGCAATGGTGGGTTTGCCGCGGTGAAAATATGGAAGTAATTTCCAAAGACCCTTAGGGTGAAGTTCGTCGTGGCGAAGTCTCACGGGGTCATCAAAACTCACTCAAGAGCCTTCCCAAAGGTTTCTCTAACCTTACTTTCACTCTAAATTGTCCCAAATTCACTTCCTCAAATGCAACATCATTTTATAACAATTCAACTACCAATATTATTTCATTAAACTCCCTAATCTCTACTAATTTAATTCATTACTTACAACTAATTCTCATTCTTCACAATTTCCTATCTTTCATTTTCCATAAAACATCTCACTTATATATAACAACAATTCGTATTCAAATCTATCATCTCAAATCGATAACTTCCTCAAGTATACTTAATTTCAACTCAACCTCGTCCATATACAAATTCATATTTCATTAACCTCAAAAGAAAGAATTTTACAAAGCTTTAATGGAATTTCAAGCCACATTACATTATCGGTATCAAAATCCAAAATACAAAAGATACATAACCTAATAATTCTCGAAATACATCTAAAGCCTTGTGTTTTCCAAAAACTAACTCAAAATACAACATAACCAAATTTGGAGTGACACCTTGACTCTAGATCACTCGATCTTTTGCTCATCACCTGGACAAGGGAAGGAATGAGGGTGAGCTTAAAAGCCCATGGGTAATAAGTTTGTAACGGAGAATAAGCAAAATCATTGAAATGTTCACTTATTGTAGAAAATTCATAAAATGCATAGTTCTCAAATTCTCAACCAAATTCACAATTCTAGCTCAAAACTCATAGTTAAAATATCATCACAAAAATATAGCATATGCATTAAACCATCAAAGCATAACACTCAATTATACACCATTCTTGACAATTCAAAGATGCAATGCACAAACAAATGGCTTGAGGGTACCATGGAATGAAATGGTGAAACTAAAGTTTACACTATGAACAAAATGAGTTCTTTTTCTTCGGATCTCATATGCCGCAAGCGGGCAGCTGGGAGAAGGCTCTTGTCAATGTGCACATGATGAACGAAATGGTTCCTCTCTTACCCATACAAAAGCACATATTCATGCTCATTCTCATACTTTTTCTTCTTTTTCGAATATACAAAATTCCATGACATTTTCCAAGGCATAACTTAAAATGTTTCAATGCATTTCGATCTTTATTTCGAAATTCGTCAACAAAATTCATGTACCGAACATATAAAGATTTCTCAAATCATTCAAATAGCAATCATGCAACATTTATAAAACAATTGAAATCATTTAATTCTATTGATTCAAAAGAAAACATTAGTGGCTTATTAACTCTATTATAAACATGTAACCCACCTGAATTATTTGCTTGAATACTTGCTTAAAAGTGCCTCTCCTGTTGCTCCTCTTGCCTTTCTTGATTTCCTTTAACATTGATAAAATTGCCATTCAACAGGAATTCAATTTAAATCCCACAATGCATATCCATTAGAATTAATTCTAGAGTACTTAAACCCATGCATGTCCTAAGCTTCATGAACTAAAACCCTTCCAAAAATCTAGACCTTTGGATCAATTTTCCATGATCATTTTGATGAGGTAAATGCAGAAATTTGATAATAGTTTCTTCTAGAAACATGTTCCCTATTGTCTTAAGTTTCGAATGACACTAAAATTATTCAATTTGGTTCAGTAATCTGAAAGTTATACCTCAAACATTTTCGGACTATTCTTATACTGAATTAGTATTCTGTGCTCAACCTCCGTCCAAAAATTGAAATTCTTAGAGACTGAATTAAAACTTGATTTCATCAGACAATTTGTATTCCTATTCTCTAGTTTACTCCAAATCAAAAATTATTCCATTTGGATAACTACAAAACAAGTTATGCCTAAAATACCGAATCATGTTATGTGCAGGAAAGTTCACCGCAGTGAACCAAGAAAAGTTGGCTGCGATGAACTTTTCCAGAACGGAAAAGTCCACGTGAATTTTTACAAGTTTGCGGCGACGAACTTTCGCAGACTCATCTTCCAAATTTTCCAGATTCTACTCTTTACTTACTACACATATTCAACTTCATTTTTCACTTTCATTTTACTTTTAACTATCACCAAAACATGTTTCATTCATCAAATCAAGAAGAATGATACTTATACTTACTTGTTTATCCAAAGCTTTGTCAATCTCCATGAAACCCTAGCTTCTCCAAATGAAGAGTTTCTTGGCTCTAATGAAAGCTCTTCTCTTCCTCTTTCTTTTTACCTTTTTGAACAATCTCAAAATCTCTCTTTAAGACTAAGAAAAGATGAAACCTAACTTAATTTTCTCTTCCTTTCTCTCCTTTCTCTCCGTCTCATTGTATTTTCTCTCTTCTTTTCCTCACTCACGTTTTCTTCTTCTTCCAAATGCAAGACAACACTTTTCTTTCCAACTATGCCCTTAGTGAATGTAAATTGTCCATTTTGCCCCTTCCATTTATGCCTTATGTCTTTTATGCTTAAGTGACCTTCCAAAAATGCCCTTCATACAATACACTCTTACTAATACAATCCAACTAACCAAAGTAATAAATCCTACTATCATTAACATACTAATTAACTCCAAAAATAATCAATCCATAAAGACCTCATAATTTATTTAAATCATATTTAACTCAACAAGAAAAATTTTGGGGGCCAACAGATTCTGCCTTTAAGAGTTTTGAATTTTGTTTTAAAGCTGAGTTCTAGCTACTATCCTTATTTTCGAACAGCTTGTAGTTTTTGAGGTATAACTCCTGATATAATTAACCAAATTGCATGAAATTTATGTCATTATAAACTTAAGACATAGGGGAATGAAATAAATTGATAAGATTATAGGCTAATTTGGGAATTAAAGGAAGAATAAGGATCAATATGCAATTTTCCTAAAGTCAACTCATGGATTAATAAGATTAAAACATGTGTGTCCAATAGAATTGTAACAAATGATCCAACAAAATTATAATACATGGTTCGATAGAATTGTAACATATGGTCTAATATAATTTTGACACATGGTCCAATAGAATTGTAACATGCAGTCCAATGGGATTGTAACATATGGTCCAATGGGATTGTAACACATGGTCCAATAGAATTGCGTCATATAGTCCAATGGGATTGAAACATGTTTCTAAAACTAAAAAATTCATGAAAAGGCATATGAAGAGGGGAGATGGATGACACTTTGATGGCTTAACTTCACATTTTTCTCCTCTCCATTTCACCTTCTTCATCCCATCATTTTTCATTTGGTGATTCAAGCAAATCCAAAGAGGAAGGGAAGAAAAGGCAACAGAAGAACTACTTTGTCAATTTTGAGGTTTGAGACTTCACTTAGTTAATTTCTATATTTGTATATATTTGAATGTGTAAAAAGATTCATTTGTATGTGGAATGATTACTGGGATGATGCTTTGGTGTTATTTTGGTGTTATCTTGCATAGAATTGGTTGAATATGACAAGAGGGTATTGTGTAGTGGAATTTTGTCTAGGGATTGTTGAACCAGTCACATTGTATACGTCATAAATCAGCCTACAAAATTCTAAATTTGGTGATTTCATTTGCATATGAAAACTAAGACATAGAACTAGAAATCCCTATAAGGGACTTTAACTTAATTATGACATTATGACCTTGAAAATTGAGATAAAAAAATGGTGACCTGATGTTGCCCCAGTTTTGGAGCAGCTTATGATATTTGGTCTATATCTCATGAGTTAGGAGTCCATATGACCTGATTGTCAGTGCTATAGAAACGAGAGACACAAAGGGAGAAATGTCTGGAAGACCTAGAAACCCAATTTTGACATTGTGTATATGAATATTAAGGAATTAGTAGTGGTATGAATAGAGAAAGTGTCTGTCACGACCTGACATTATTTTTGTTTCCAATTTTTACCGCATCTTATCCGAACCTTTATGATTGTGTATGAAAATTTTCAAACACCTAAAAATAAATGAAATAGGACTTATCACATGTGAATTAGGAGACTGAACGTTGGAATATAATATTGAACATAATGCATTCCAAAGAAAACTTACATGTACATAAATGATTTGTATGTATATTTATTGCTCATATGTGTATAGTATGATTATAAAAGTGTGATTTTGACACCCTTCTAATAGTGGTAAGTTATGACTTGCATGTATGAACACAGATATAGATTTTATGACTTGAAATGTATATCATGTAACTTGTCAATATATGAATTGTGAAATTAGAAAATGGTTAAAGGAAATGTTACAGTGCCTACTCTATTGTCTTTGAGACCACCGGTGTCTATAGTTCGATAATTTCGGGAATCCACAACCTGATACCTTCGAGTATCCTCAATTTGATACCTTCGAGCCACAATTTGATATTTTCGGATATCCATAGCACCCATTATCCACACCCATAGAAAATATGCACGCTTAACACAGAAAGGAAACTTAACAGTCATAAATAAGAAATATAACATGACAACATGAATAATTGGTATTGATTAGCATTTGTATTGGTTGTAATGATGAATTGAAATGATGTGCAATTATATTGATAATTTGTATCAATGAGCGTTGAATATTAATATTTGGCTTATAAATGTGCATTTTTGATATATGGATAATATGTTGAAGCATATTTGCATTATATACTTTGCTTAAGTATGTTATCATTGTTTACATGAGTATTGAATATCAATATTTAGTTCATGAATGTGAATTTATTGCATATGAGTTGTGATATTTCTGAATGTGTTCGCTTGGCAGATGATTGTTGTGAGGGGTCCTCCAAACTAAGTATTTTTCCCACTAAGCTTTCAAACTTAGCACGGGTGTTAATCTGTGTAGGTTCAAGTCATAGGAGTGAGGTACAGGGAACATCTACAGGGCCTAAGGCCAACAGATAGAAGAAAAAGTACTTTTAAAATGTGTTTTTAGTTACAAATGATTGCACATGTAATTTGAAAAAAAAGAAAATTGTATGCTTTCATTTGGATTACCACGTAAATGTAAAGATGTATTTCTACTGTTAAATTATAATGTTAAGCATTGGGGGATTTTATAATGTGTATATGTATAACATCGAATAGAAGTGTATGTTTATGAATGTATGTATAGGAATTTGGTTGCTATGTGTGTGGATAGTTATAGGCTCCGTATAGGGGTGTTACACTTAATTCCATTCAAAGAAGAATATAGAGATAAAATAACAGGAATCTCTTATATGCTAAAGCATTCAACTCATTCCTCTATCCTTAGTAATATTTATATGCATTAGAGCTCTCACGTTTTCCTCCCTCGCAGTATAATTAAGGCAATAAAGAAACCAACGTAAAATCTCTTGTAGACAAGGGATCTAAACAATACATCAAGCCCTTATTTGGTTGGCATGTATTCTTGTTTAGGAAAGTTATATTTTTCCTAAAATTTATATTATCACGTTTAGTTCATTTTTTTTAGTAGTTAACTTAGGAAAAGTAGTAACACTTCACTTAGATTCTAAATCTCAGCACCCCCTTAATATTTAGATTACTTTCCTTAAGAATTTAATCTAAAAAATACGACAACCAATTTAACATTTCCTTCTCTCTCAACTTTACCTCAACTCTTTTATAAAACCCTGCCTTCTCTTCAACTAAAGTTGAAAAATCTATTATAGGGCCGAATCAGAAGGAATTTGAAAATAGGCGGAAATTAGATGAAGAACTTAGCAAACTGAAATTCTTAACACAAGCTGAACGTATTAGAGCTGAAATAAAACTTGTAAATAATCCAAATCATATGGATTATTTTTTCATTGTTCAGGATACTGACAAAGAAGAATATCGAAGGCAGATTTAAAAAGTAAATAGTTTTTAAGATTTATCTTTATACTCGATTGAGGTTTTTTTTAGTATGTTTAATACCATATTTATGATATAACAGTATTATATGATTAGAATATCATAAATGAAAAAAATTAACATTTAATAATATAACCTTATATACAAATTAACATTATATAACGATTTCAATTTTATTCAGTTTGTAAGGATATAATTGAAAACACAAGTCAAAATTAAATTACATTCCATGAAATACTGTTACATACCAAACACTATAATAAGAATCCACCCAACTTTCCTATTAGAATTCTTATAAGTATCCAAACACGTGAATCTCTTTACTTTCCATAGATTTATTTTCCAAAGAATCAGATTCTAAATTCACTTGACCAAAGAAGTCCATAGGTAAAATAGACAAATGTATATACCCCTAAAGATGAAGGGGACGGGGATTAACTTGATAAAATTTGTAAACGACACGCTCCTGGCTAATAGAGTATAAAAGATTCATGTGGACAAGGAATCCCTATAGTTAAGGTGGATATATACTCATTTCCTTAACGGGGAGAACTTTTGGAGCTTCAAACGTCAAGTAAGCACATCCTAGACTTTACTTTTAATATTGAAACTAAAAAATATCATGAACCAAAACATAAAATGTATCATTTATAATGTGAATATTAAATCCTTCTAGTTTAATAATTGGTATAGCCAAGGTCCTTTGTATAACTTCCTTGCTCCCACAATTTTAAGTATATATTGCCAATCAATGCTCAGATCAGGGAAGAAGTGCGAGGAACAGCCTGGAGTTACCAGTTGATAGGGTTCTCATCTATAATGTCCAATATACCATCATACAGCCCCAATACTACAAGATGATAAGATTTAATCACATGGACAACTCATAGCTAAAGCTTGTTTACAAATAAAACTTGCCTTGGATAATTCAAACTTTCCTCTCTAAGGGTTGAATGGCATAAACTAGTATGGGAACAAAACTACATCAAGTTGGTTGTGAAATGAAAATTTCAGACACAAGACAAGATTAGAGGAATTCTAATCAATGACACTTAGTTACCTTTATCAATAGGAACAAGAAACCATCAAACATGTTGGTTGGATCGGTCGTGCTAGGCCCAATCCTAAATTTAGATCGGTCATGCTAGGCCCAAGCTCAAACTTAAAACGGCACATGGATCGATCGGCCCATTCCTCAACGTTGACCTAATTCCTACGGGTATTTACTATATAAACTCATCATCTCACCATAAGAAAGGTATGAGACATAAAATCCTTTTTCTCTCTGTTTACAATCACCGAAACCCTTACAAAAAAACTAACTTAAGCGTCGGAGGGGCCTACCGGGAACCAACCCCCGGTGCGCCTTTATTGTTTTACAGATGTTCTTTAGTCAAAACTATTTACGATCATGAATCCAAACAACGACGTCCAGACTCAGCAGAATCAGGCTGAACCACATGTATTTTTCAATTGCAATTATTTAGCAACAATATAGATGGCGATGCAATGGTATATTTGTATACGCACTAAAAATGATTGAGATTCATATAATTGAAAACTGAAGCTGGAAAATCAGTTCTGTGGAAGTGACTATTGAAATGAAAGCAGTGAGTGTAGCAGCCACACTGGCGCCATATGGCATTTGGAACAAAATGATTCACCACCAGATGAACCAACATACATTCCCTCCACAGAAACTCAATTCAACCCTTTACATTTCATCTATTCCAAAGAAATTCCACGCAGTAAATTTATGCAAAAAAAGAAAAGAAAGTTGTTTGCTGAATCAATATAGCGGAACTATGGAAGTCAGAGAGCAAGCTGAATATCACCGAGGTCGAGTTGGGCAGCGATCTCTTCGAGTTGCTTCTTCACGCTCATATCAATCAACTTAGACCCTGAGTTCCCATACCTCACAGTGAACCCCGCCACAAGACTCGGGTCAATCACTGTCTTAATCCTCACATTCTTCGCCCCGGTCAGCTTCTGAACTTGTTTCGCTATCTGGGCCAAGTGCTGCGACTCCAATTTCACCACCGAAGTCACTATAGCAAGCTCCGTGTTCGCCAACTTGTTGTACACCATCTCGAACTCTCTCACTATGTCTTTGATTATTTCCACCCTTTTTGACTCCACCAAGATGTTCAAGAAGTTGGCTGTGTGGGGTTGAAGTTCCGAAGATTTCGCGATTTCATCAATTACTTGGCCCTTCTTCTGGATATCGATTGTTGGGTTTACGAAAAAGTCGAAAACTTGGGGTTCAGAGAAGAGCTTTTCGATTTTTTCGACGTCGGCGCAGGTAGCTTGAAGGGTGTTACTGGATTTCGCCACTTCCGCAAGGGCAGCAGCGTAACTGCTGGCGGCCGTGGCGGCCATTTTGGCACCGCTGGCACCTGCGCCACGGACGGCACGGTGGTGGGAAGCGGAGAGGTTGAAGGAAGGAAAAGAGGCGGAGAAGGAAAGATTGAGAGGTCTTTGAGAAGAAAAGGGTGTCGGGAGTTTTGCGGAAGGTGGGACTTTGGATTGGAGGGAGACCGCTACGCTTCGGAGAGCTGCCATATCTAAGGAGCTTAGGAGGTCTTTGGTGGTTCAAACTTATTAAGGCTGTGAAGAAGAGGTGTGTTGGGTGCTGATATGATTCGTAATGTGGAGATTGGTGTTGGGGAGTGCGGTTGTTATCTTAGAAATGAATCGCAGCCACTAATAGATAAAGGGATAGATAAGGAATTGGAGGGTGGATTGCAGTATCGGCATAAACTCCACTTATATTCTAATTGGAGCTGCTCATTTTCTCGTCCCTCACGAGTCTCGTTTCTCTAATAATGGAGCTTAAGCCGATTGAAAAGGAGTCCAGATCTTTTGTCCAGTTTTACTCTGTCTTATTCTGTCTCATAAAATCTCAGTCATTTATTTTGTGGGTTCCACACGGATCCCACATGGGTCCCACATGAATGAATGATTGAGATTTATTGGACACAATAAGACACCATAATATTGAACAGGAGATCTCAACTCATTGAAAAGAGGGGGCAAAAAAGAAAGAATTATTGCAACTCTGTAACTGTAAGCTCAATATAAATAAACAGTTAAATAGTTTCGTTAAGTTTCTAGCAATGTCAAGAATACCACGCGGAATTAGGTTTTAGAATCGTATTAGCTTTTAGTATGATGT
>JANZLH020000018.1:201014-211240 GCA_026770325.2 Erythroxylum fimbriatum | reverse complement strand
GATGGGAATGAAAACTTGATACCCACCCCCTTTGGAGGGTTTAGTGGATTCTCAAATTTAATGGAATGAATCCATTCTCTTGGAATTGAAAACCCCAAAACAAACATCACTTTTTGATTCCATTCCTTCATTCCCAAACCCTCAAACCCAACGCCCCGTAAATCTTTTACCTTATAGATTTAATTTCTTGCCGGTTTTGAAAATATAGATATTAAACCATTACTTTGTTGCGGCAAAAAATGTTAAGCAATCCCATTATAATATTAAATACTTACGAGAAACATAATATAGTGATTAAAGGGATCAATAATTTCTCTGAGCATGCTTTAAAAAACATAGCCTAGTCAGTTTTCGAAACTCACGAATTTGAAGAGACTGTTTTTTAAGAAAATTATGGTTAACCAAATAAATTAAAAGCAGTTCCTTATATATACAGATATAAGAATTTAACAGATGAATGTGTACACATATATATAGAATTACAGAATTTTACTGGTGGATTCAATCCACGAAAATTTTAGAAGTTTCTATCTTATTCAGCTAAATATCCTGTACATATTTCGGCGAAAACATTTTCCTCACTCATTAGCGACCTATCAATACAAGCAGATTAATCTGCAAAAGGTAAAATCATAATACAAGATAAAGATTTAGTGAAAAACTAAACTCAATTCAATGTAATCCGGCAGTATCCACTAGGCATCCAATCATATTAGCCGGTTCAAGATCTCATATCCTTTCTTTCTCGTTTAATTGCTTCATAAGAAGTCATCACCTCTTTGAACTTCGCCTCAGCTACCTCTGTAAAAAGATGTGTCATAGAGTGTTAGGCCACAACTTTTTTAGCAGAAAGACCTGATTCAAAGCAGCCAACAAAATCCAACCTTTGTTATCTTGGTTCTGATCTGGGTGAAACTCCAATGCCTTGGCCCTGAATGCTGCCTGCAATGATGAAGTTAACGTTCTTTCCATCAGACATGGTCTGTAATCTATACTGAAATACGGCATCTTTATCCATAAAAAATAGTACCTTAATCTCAGTATCTGAATATGGCGTTCCTCTGGACCTGTCTCATAAGAAGAGATCGTATCATATTAGACCACTGAAACAAAAATCTTAATTTTGAAAAAAAAATTGTAGATCAATGTTCCTGCAATAACTCAGGAGAAGGTGATATAGACGTAACGGATATTGTAAATCCAATAAGAGATCATTCAGGTAAACAAACCTTGGCCAGCTAGTTATTTTGGGCTTGTGTCGTATTTGATAACATGAAGATATTAAATTTGGAGTTGGTCCAATATCTTTATTGTTATCTAATGCCTCCAGTAGCAGACTTTTCATAGTTCTAGATGACGCCATAATCTTTATCAAAATAATTTGATACCAAGGAGAGTATGAACTTCAAATTAAACTTTTCAAAATCACAATGATGGTTTCGTTTTGCCTTGAAACATATCTTATACAAACAATTGATATTCATTGGAAAGTGTCAAGGTTTAACAGTTCTTTTTCCCTATAAATCTTCAGTCCAACCACAAACAGACCTTTAGAATACACAAACTGAAAATGAAAATTTGCATGTCACAATGGCTTTATACTTAACGGGAAAGAAAAGTTGATCTACACAATCATTTAATGAACCATTTGAAGTAGTAATAAATATAATGTGCATCATATTCAGCAATTCAGGGTTCAAAATAGTACCTGTCCAGTCCCAAGACAGAGTAGTGATGTGATAATGGATAACTAGTACTATCTCGAGGAGTTCTTCTGAAATTATTAGTCCTCTGATCTCTGAAAGATGTATCACTCTTCCAATACCAATCATCTCGCTGAAAATGATGGTGAAAAGCACTCTGATCATTTTCCCTCCAGCTTTCATAACCTCTTTTGTACTTGTTCCTTTCGCGATTAAAAACACTTTGCATTCGCCTTATCCGCTCCTACAAAAATGACATGCAACCACAAAGGGAAGAAAAACAATAAAGCAAAGTGCATTCCAAAAATCACAAGCAAAACACTACAGGGAATAAGTTTAATGCATATCAAGATAAGGGTAAAACAATAGAACAAAAATGTTAGCAAAACTCAGCGAAACCAGAAGAAATAAATGCAATTAACTCGAAAAAATGAAAATTTTAGATAACCCAAGCTCACGCCAGTCTTTAGTTTAACCCTTCATTACAGTTAAGAAGTTTATGCATAGAAAAGGGAAGAATGGTGCAGAGGTAGGTGTTACTTTATGGTAACGGCCCAAATTGCAACCTAAGTTACATGAAACCAACAACGACAGATATCTCTCCTGTAATTCCTCAGGGGAAGTCATTTCTACCTCCTCTGAGGATAAGTGTTTTAACAGGTTGGTCAACCAGGTAGGAAAGTAAACACATAAGGGATGCTGACAAAATATTCCACTCCATCTTCAACATAATTTACAAAGAGAACCACGAAAAGGCAATAAACTTGCTGGGAAAGAATGACTGTTGGAATATGAGAAACTAACAATTGATTTTAAGCATGAAAAAGTCTTCCGACCTGTAATTATTAGATGACAAAGTATTACACAAGGACAGAGAACTCACCACTCTCTCCATTTCTTCCTCATACTCCTCTTGCATTCGACGCTGATATCTTTTCCACGCTTCCTCCTGGAAAGTTGACCGAAAAGAACCAGCACTTCCTCCTTTCGCTGACCTGCTTAACTGTTTAGGAAAATTTACAAAGTTTGCAAGTTTAGGAAATGACAGGTAAACAAGACACCAACCAGACCACTAAACTCAGACTCAGACTTTTCCAGTTCAAGATTACTCAAAATCAACTTAAGAAAACAAAAGAAAAGCACCTACAGAATAAATTATGTTTACCTGTACGTAAAACCAATCAACAGTCCTCCGGAGTTGACCAACCTGCCATTTGGTTTAATCATCAAAACGGAATCCCAAAAAAGATAGCAAAACACAACTTAGGGACGAGTTCTGGCAAAAATTATGCAAATCCCTCCTAGGAAACTCACGTCACAAGAGTCTCCAACCTATTTCCCACAATCCCAAGAAAACTAATCGCGCCTTTGGATTGGGCATGCAAAACAAAATAATAAAATCCCACAATCCGAACAGAATTAAGCTAGAGTATTGAACAATAACTCCATAAATATATGCAAACAAACCGCATTCAACAATTAACAAGAAAATAGAAAGTAAAAGAAAATAGAGAACTGACGGCGAAAGTAGTGGCGGTGGCGCCGATGAGACCGAAGAGGAAAACGCCCCAGAGCTTCGTATCTGCTTCCTCTTTCTCTTGAGGACGGTCTGTATAGGGCCACGGTTTATCCTTATTCCGACCAACTTTTTCATCTCCCATACTTTATTTCAGTCAATGATTTCCCCCAAAATTGAAACCATAGTTAGGGTTTGTATCAGAGTGAGAAAGGGAAGGGAAAGAGAGTCTCCGGCTTACGGGAATTAGGAGAGGGTGAAAATCTTTACTTGGAAATTTAATATTTGTCTACGACTTTCTAATGTTGTGGTTAAATCAAATGTGTTATGAGTTTACGGCGTCGTATTATTGCATTTGTATGTGTATGAAATTTATAAAAGCCTAGTCCCATCGGTAATATCAGTGGCTTTTCAATCTTATAGTGAAATATGTGATAATATCAATGTTAATCTGGACTACGGAGTTAAACTCAGGAATATAAAAAAGAATCCAGGTTGATCCGGCCACGAGTTAGTTATGAATCGTTACTTTTAAAACGATGTCATTTTTAAAATTTTACTATAAAAAATATGATAAGTTAGGTTGGCCTAGCTCACTTGTGGCCGTCGAGCCACGAGCCGGTCAACCCATAGTCGAGCTGATAAAGACAGGCTAGGTAATGGTTATCAGGTTCAATCGATATTAAACTGTTATAAAATTAGCTAAAATTTTTATCTTTACTTATCGAAAAATTTAAAGTTTAATTAAAAAAGTGATTATTAAACAAACATTAATTAATTATTTTTAATTTACTTATTAATTAATAAAATTTAACAAAACAAATGTTAAAAACTTAATCGAAAGATGGACAGTTCATAATTTATGACTAGACCTATTGAATTTTTTAATTATTGGAAAGTATTTAATATTTTATATAATACACATTTGCTATGGAAATTTCAGTTGATAGCACAAGCGACAATTTTTATCACAAACACAAACAAAAACTCAAAAACAGAATTTCATCAAAAATGAATCTCAAATCATCATTCGAAGCGTCTGTAATTTCAATAGCCAATAACTTAACAGAGGAAGATGATAAGTTTTTGTCTGAGGAAATTTACATGTATAAGAGATTCTAACGAGTCATCTTCTTCGGCTAAAAATTCGAAGAACAATCAGAGTTAGGAGGTAAACCAAAAACCTATACAACCAAACAGGTTAATCCCTTTTTTTCTTAATGGCTTTAACGTTACAAAATCCTGAGTTCTTTGTTTGAAGGAACTAAAGCCATTTCTCTTCTCCTCCATAAGTACAAGCTAGGCCTCAGGCTTCAATTGCCCTGCAGAGATCGTGAACAGTGAAGGTGAAGAACAGGAAAAAGAAAATGAAAGATAACGACAAGATTCGTGTGTAAGGGCCTTTGCTACACTACCATTTGGTCCCAAGCTGTTAATGGCAGAGGCTGAATTAAATCCCATTTGGAAAAGGTTTTGTAGCTCATTGTCTAATGCATTCTGTATAATAATAAGAGATAACCTGAATTGAGCATATCATATATACAAGATGTGGACACAGGAGGTCTGCTACGAAGGTCTTTACTTACTTGAGGCATAGAAGGGAACTGCAAATTTGTGTTTGGAGTAACAGTTATGTTCGGTTGAAAAACTCCTTGAGAATAAGGATTAGAGTTCAACATCGGACTAAATCCCGAAAAGGATGAATTACCACTTCGTGGATGAAGCATCTAGATATGAGGCAAGGCAAGGCAAGAACATGAATAAAACAAAAACAAAAATTAGACTGAGGAAAATGTTGTCTATTCTGCCGCCATCAAATTTTAACTTACATCTCTGGATAGAAGCCTCTCAAAATCAAAGTTCAGCTCCGGATTGACAGTGGCAAGTTTCATAGACAGAAACTGCAACAGGAATATATTCATTTTGTTAGGAACTTACTCTTAATTTACATTCAAAACATGTTATCAGCTAAACTATTAGAATTTTGATTGAAGCACCAAAACAGCATACCTCAACCTGCTGTTGCAACGACTGCACATAGTTGATAATCTCATCAAGCATTACTGCCTTCCCAGTGATCTTATAAAACGAGCAAACTCAGACAATATCAGCACTTATTCTATTCATTTGATACAAAAACATTTCATTCTTACATTAGACCTCCAAAAGTACCTTATTGCATCCTGGGACAAGGTCTTGAAGCAATCTCATTCTCTCACTGATCTTTTCTCTCCTCATCTGCAATGAAACATTCTAACCTCAAATTAAAGGAAACCGTGCCGTTGTCAATAGTTTATAAATTGCATATGTAGATGTACCCTCTCTGCAAGACTGTGACTATTGGTTGCCTGACCCCTC
This sequence comes from Erythroxylum fimbriatum, assembly GCA_026770325.2. Classification (NCBI taxonomy): domain Eukaryota; kingdom Viridiplantae; phylum Streptophyta; class Magnoliopsida; order Malpighiales; family Erythroxylaceae; genus Erythroxylum; species Erythroxylum fimbriatum. The sequence continues at coordinate 205,663 of JANZLH020000018.1, read as the reverse complement.
CTTGCTCTAACGTGAATGTAGTTCTCTTTAGGTGGAGCTTCTCCACTGTTAGAATCATCCTTAGACTGCTTTGTTGCCTCTTTACCCCGTGCAAGTGTATCAGTGTAATGTTCATTTGTTGGCTTGTTCTCATCCTGTTCTGTGGATACAGCACAACTCTCCCTTGTAGTGTCCTTTATCAACTCACCTTCACCATTCTACAACCAATTCCACACCAGTTTCAGGGAAAAAACTTTACACTGACCAACAGCTACAATTTCTATGACAAACTAATCAGAACCTGATAAACATAATCCAGATGTACCTTGTTGGGATCAAAACGAGAATTGGACTCCCGAACTCGTTTCCTTTTATTCGCAATGGAAGCAGCTTCTTCCAATAGCTGGAGATCACCATGACACCGGATGCTGGTTTCCTTGTTGAGAGCGTAATTTGGAGGGCATATACTACTGGCAATCTGACCAGACCCAGTTAGACCATAGGAACCAACCATATCAGAGAAGTTCCCACTTCCAAAGCAAGGAAGTTTTGGCACCATTTCAACAAAGGTTGAATCAGATGGATAGTTTACAAGATGAGCATTGTTGTTTATTCCTTGGCTTTCAACTAAAAGAGAATAAGGAGAACTTGTGAATTCACTCTCAGAAAGTATTGCCGAACCTCCAAGGTTCTCGTGCTGACCAAGTGAAACTACTTGATGATCCCAACCTGAAGCAAAGTATGGATTTGTACCCATTCCCGATGATGAGCAATTGATAATGTGTTCATCTCCCCTTTGAAATCCCATATCATCATCGTTACCACCAACACTACCCATTTTCTAGATTCAACTAACCCACCCCAAATGTTGAGGAACTAGCCTATACAGGAATAAGACCGAATGTGACAATGGACAAAAGGAACTAGGTTAAAGAAAAAGTGGATTTGACCAAAATTAGGCAGTGATATCTTGCAGGACTCAACAAAGAACAAGTAATGTCGACAGCTTTATAGAACTGAGATAGGGTGCTAAAGTAAAAGGAACAACTCATAGAAGCATCCCATGGACGCAAAGTGAAAAAGATAGGTGCAGAGTGTGAAGCATAAATCTAATCGACATCAGCTATTTACCTCATTTTTCAGAAACCCTAGGATCAAGTAGAACATGCAAGGACATGATGGAAATTGGAAATGCTTGCTACATACAAAAAAGTGAACCTTTCAGAGCATAAAGCATACTCACGCAGAGACGTTCATTAGCTAACAACAGCTCAACGAAGAAAAAGCAGATTCGCTTTATCACTTTTTCTTGTACGAGAACTAAAAACTTGCAAGCTCTAACCGATCAACACCAACGTTATTGGAATTTGATACTGTTACAACCTCCGAGCAACAGGGAAGAAAGCAAGCAAATGGTGGGCCGAAGAAATCCCAACAAGGAAAGGACTAGTGGTTGAAGTATTGAATCAAACACCCAACATTCCAGTAACTAGGAAAAAGGAAGCTGTTTGGGCTTCTTTTCAGATATTCTCAGAAGGGTGTTCAGAAAAAGGCCAAAAGGTGTCAAATTCTAGGTCAATTATGGAAAACTGAAATCTGACAGAGCTCCAGTCACAATCTCTTGAAAAAGGGTGAGCAATAGTTCTCCGAAGAGCATCAAATGGCAAATGCCAGCTTGAACTTGTGCGAGAAAAACCAAATTCACAGAAGGAATACTTCCACGAACAGCAGAATAGGCATCAAGTTCCAACTTTGGTAGATTAGATCACAGACAATGTAGATAGATAGCTACGAACCTAGAGGGACGCTCGGAAAGAAAACACACACAAATACTGTACCTAAAGCAGAGAAAGAGAGAGAGATTGCTATTTTGCTTACCTGATCAAGCAACCAAGTTAGTATGATTTTAAAAGACAAACTAACTACTCTGACCCCCCAACTGCCCTTGTTCCTAAATTATTACAGAACCTAATCACTTTACGTCCTGTAGTTTTCTCTCTTTCCACTTTTTTGGAGAATTTTAAATTAACTTTTATAATATTTTGGGGAGGTTCTTGTTCTTCTCTTCAACCCCAAGCTTTGCTTTGCTTCTTTGACATAATCTACTTTCCATTTCTTTGTATTATTTTTTTAAACTGACACACTTGCCAACTATACTCTCTCTTTGCTGTTACACACTCATTTTATCGTCAGTGCCAACCTACCCAACATCCTGCCCCCTTTCATTTCTTTTGAGAAGTAGTACCATTATTGTGAACCTCACCCCCATCATCTTCCATGAACAACCCTCTCCATCGGATCGATATGCATAGCCCCACTAAATCATTCTTCCCAAAAATAATGCAATCGTGGGTTCCACATGCTCACCTCACACATCCCTTTCCTAGTAGGACAATTGAATGGCTGTGATTAGACAACTGACAGAAATTCCCTGATCGTTAGATTAGATTAGATTAGATTAGATGGCTTCTCTAAAATGTTAAGTTAAATATTAAACAGAAGGAATAATGGAATCTAATCAATCAAAATATTATTTTACCTTCGTGTCCTGTCACAATATTTCCAGCTGTACATGCAGTGCCCACCTGGTCAAACCAAATTTATATTTGGTCAACAACATATCTGGTTGTGATCTTGCTGGAATATTGCAACTTTTCCCCGATTAACGGCTCAATTTTGCTTCCAAAGATTATGATCCAGTGTAGGACGTCCTATTCTAGAAGGGGAATTAAAGACCGTAAGATGTCTAAATAGGCGTTGATGATGAGATTGAAAGGACTTGATATCAGTGGGACCCGCTCTGTGAAGTGAGAAGAAGTGCAGAGTCAAAATTAGTTATGTAGATATGTTATAGATTTGGGAATGGTATACCAAACGAGTCAATGTGCTTTCTCAGGCAATACTCTTTTCTTTTCTTTTTTTTTTTTTGACTGAAGTGATGTTGCGGGTTTAAATCGCTCTCATATATACAGTCGTTTAAAATTTGAAATCAGAGTTTTATCTCTCGTAAAGAACCTACCTAACTCGAACGGGGATTAATTTAAATATAGATAACTTAAAGATGACTTCCTATAATTATGACCTTTTAAGACATTTCTTGTGAAGCCAAAAAAAAATATGGGGCCATATTGGTTGACGAGTGTTGAGTATTTATTTATATTTTTTAAAAAATTATTATCACAAATTAAATCTATGAATATAAAATCACAAATTACCAGTTGCTCATTGTAATTATAAATTCAACTAATAAAAATGATATAAAAAAGAAGTCAAACGATTGCAGTTTGATTCTATTGTCCAATCAGATTTATCCCAATCTTGTCAACAAGATTCTACGGAGCTTAGGGAGCCACTGATATTTGTGGGCCCATTTATCTTACAGAGATTGATTCCTTCGGCATATTCAAGAGACAGTTAGGGCTGTCCAATATCAAACCGTGGTTCAATTCTTCAGAAATGATCGAGCCTGCGACTGGGGACCTTTAAGGTTGGGGATCAACCTTCGGTCCAAGAGAGAGTTATTAACATTTACTGAAAATATTAATATGAAAAAATAAATCTTTTATTTTATAAGCAATCAAGATTAGGTTAGACCAAAAGGCAAGTTAGGGCGATCACGCGCGTGGCATGTGCCCAGGTCGCGGGCCAATCTTTAGGTCCACAAGATGTGGTCCTGCCTAAATTAGCAATGATGGTGATGGGTATATACCTAAAATGAAAAAGAATCTCATCTCACAAAGCACCCACAGGCTTCACTCTTTAAGAAAAGAAGATTAAAACATAACACAAAGCTTAACATCTCCATTCCCATGCCTACTTTTACACAAAGCTTTTTGCCTCGCTACTTCAGAGAAAGTAGAGGCCACAATTATGGTTTCTAATTACGAAGGAATCACATCATAGACAGTATTAGATAGTTCAAAAGTCACCCAAAACTAACCAATGAGTTTATTTTATGACATTTTTCTTAATAAATATTAAATTTATAATTGTATATATTATATATATATATATTAAGGTAAACAATATAGACTTGTGTTCTAATTTAAGAAATTTAAAAAAATTATGATTTTTATAATAATCAAAGGGATTCTTTTTATTTTTTAATTTTTCTAAGAAATCATTCTATTAAACCTTAGTTAAAAATAAATGATTAGATATACGTAGTATGAACATTAGACATTGATTAATCAAATGTCACTAATATGGTTAACTTAACTCAACTCTTAAATCTGACCTAAATTAATTTAATATGATTTAAATTAATAATTTAAGATAATTATAATAAATTATAAATTTAAGTCCGATTTAATTATTTCAATTTGAATTTAAGAGTCAGGTTGAACCGTCATGTAAACAAAATTTAGTATAATATTCATAATACACATATTTTTTATTTTTTTAATTGATAAAAAACTGAAAAATAGAAATAATTTTTTTCAAAAATTTTAAAGATTAAGAAATTTTATGAAAGTTTGTTAAACTATAGAAACATTTATATCTTTTATTTAAAAAATTATAAAACAGATATTTTAAATCAATTATTTGACACGCTAACTATTTATAAGTTAATATTTGTATATTTCAATAAATATCCACATATTTTTAAAGTTTTTTTTTTTTTTTTGGTTTCTTCCAATGATGAAGGCACCTTCGAAAATTAGAATACA
>JANZLH020000018.1:134923-155471 GCA_026770325.2 Erythroxylum fimbriatum | reverse complement strand
AGAAATGAATTAGAACAAAAGAAAGTTGAACGCTTGGAAATGAAAAGACAACAAAAACAAAATAAAGTTGATAGAGAAGAAATGATGAAACAAATGTTCTCCCTCGTTCAATCTCAGGTTGGGCAAGCTAACACCATTGATATAGACATGCTTTGTAAATTGATTACAACTAGTCAATCAAGAAAGAAATCTTCTATTCCTCCAAACCATACATATCAACATGAAGAATATCAGGCAACAAAATTCCTTAATTCACTATTTTTGTCTATCATCTTGTCATTTTTTTGGGTTAAGATTAGCTGCTTATGTTCATGCTTTCTGAATTTGTTCATATAACAAACTGAATCATTGCGTTGTTTATTTTTACACTATATTATTTGTCTTGATTAAATTGACATCAAAATAAAGTAATTAATATTTCATTTTTTAGATATATCAAACTATTTGTGAGCATAGTGGTTTTACAAATTATAATATACTTCTTGTTTCTTTATTTCTTTTTTTATAGAATGGTGATGATTAGGAGTGGATAAGGAGGTGCTTGGTGAAGGATTTTGGAGTTACCATACATATTGGTTTTGTTTAGTATTTAGAATTTTAGATTAGTTCACTTATATTTCATATGGAATGGAGGAAGATATTGTAGATGAATATTTTAGCTAGTGATTTTTTTCTTTTGTATTTTGAATATATTCAAAGATTGAATTTTACTAGTCCTTATAGACTATATTATATATAATTGTAGTTTTTTTTTTCGTTTACATTTGATAGTATGTGCGCAATTAAGATGTACATTAATATTTATTTATTTCTTTTAATGTATATATGGATATTGCCTACACAATGACAAGAGTTTGATTTTACATTAAATAATATTGATAACGAAAGAATAAATTGTTTTTTTTATTGTTACAAATTGTTGCCTTAAAAAATTCACTTTATTTCCTTACAAGGACTTAAAAGTGTTGCAATAGATATTTAATATTATTGCTATAGTTTGAAACTAATGTGTTACCTTAGTCAAAATTTAAAGCAACATTTTTTATTTTATTGCCTGATCAAAAATTCTGTTGCCTTACACTTATTGCACTGCCATTTCTTGTAACAATATAATTGTACTTATAGCAACACTTTTGTCTATTGCCTAAAACACTTTTTGTCGTAATTAAGTGAATATATTTCCATGAGTATCTTTGCCAAATTGATAAAGGATCCACTGACCTGTTGTTCTAAGTTCATACTTTTGGAGGATTTGCTAACATCAATTATGCATGATAAAGTATCGTGGAAGGGGAAATAACACAATTGGTTGAACCTGACAATTTAATTAGTCAAAACAAGAAGTTGTCTACATTGGATGGAGCAAATAGAGATGGTTTGTGGACAATAGATCATATTGTCTCATAAGATGGCTTACCTAATGCAGGAAAGCAAGCTTTGGAGTCTTGTTGCTGCAAGTCATTGATAGAGGTATGGAATGATCTTATTTCAGTTCCATCTTGATTGAGCATATCAGTTGTTGTAGGATTTTTCAACATCGAGACACAAGAATAAGAAAGAGCAATTTGTGCCATAAAGTTAGTATTTTTTAATATCCTGCAAATAGCCCATTCATGCTGAAATAACAAATATAAATTCATCGATGTTTCCAAAATAAAGTGATACAATTACTTAAACTACATGTTAAAAGCACTGTAATCAATACATTAATAGGAAGACTTTTGTCCTGGAGCTTCTTTGAAGGTGATGGCTCTCTAAGTGAAGTAGTTGAAATTCGTGCAACATCCAGTCTGTTTTGATTCCTCTGGCAGCTCTACATCCATAAAACAACAAGGGACTTCTTCAAACCTATGTAATGTAGGACAAATAGAAGAATTATGAACTAGTAATTAAAAGCACAAAATTAGGAAATATGGTTGATATTAGGCTATTGGAATATTAGGTTTCAAGGTTGAGTTTTGGCTAGAAATGTAGAAATATCATATTTTATAAAGCTGGGAATTTAAGGTTTGATTGTTGAAATTTTAGGCTTAGGATTTTAGGGTTTAATATGGCTGGAATATAAGTTTGAGATGACAGGAATTTTGGTTCTAGTTGCTGGAATTTAAGGAAGAACAAAAAAGGATGAAAGATAGGAAACTAGGAATCACTTCTAAGGTCTAAAAATCACTCTTAGAAGAAAGCATCACACTTTCTAATTGAAAACTCAAGTTTATAGAAAAAGTCCTTATTGCATGTTATTAATGAAAGGCTAAGTACATATATATATATATATATATATATATGTATGTATATGGTGTTCTTAGAATCCTTATTCTAGTAAGAAAAGGATTTCTAATTTAAATCATATTTTAATAAAAATTCTAGAAGTCCTAAAGAACTAGGATATCGTATCTAAAATAGAATATTATAACACTACTACTTCCTATCTAATAAGGAATCCTAATATAATATGGATTTCAACCTTTATCTTTGATTAACTCAATTCACAATCTTCATCCCACCAAATTAAAGCTTGTGATTGATTAATCTTTCCTCTTTTATTTCTCTTATAAACTTTAAGTTCTTTTGCATCAATTCTCCCTAGCTTTTTTGAAGTCGTCCTCGACGTTGAATGTGATAAATATTGATCATAGAAGTTTGGATTCAACTTCTAAAATTCAGATTCCAAAATCCAAGTGTTGTTAGAAATTGGTCTTCCTTTCTACTTGACAAGAAATTATCGATATCCTCCATCTCTGATAGCTACAATTTGTTCATCAATAATATCTTCCATCTCCTCTTTAAGATGGTGGATGTTGGAATTCTTATAGCTGCAATAGGGGATTGTTCATCATCTTGTCCATGATAAATAGTAAAATATGCAACATTAAAGATAGGACTTATTCCCATGTCACGGGGTAACTCCAAAACATAAGCATTAACACTTATCTTCTTGATGATCTTATAATGTCCAACACTTCATGAATGAAGTTTCTTATAATTTCCCTTTTTGAAAAAGCTCTGGACGAAACCTAACCATCACCGTATCCCCTTCATTGAATTCCACTAATCGACGATGTTGATCAGCATGTTCTTTATAAGACAAGTTATTGATTGTTATCTTTTATCGTATCTCATCAAAGATGTCCCTCATGTGTTGCGCAAATCCTTAAGCTTCAACACTAACTCTTGTTGTTTGTGGTAAAGGAAACAAATGAATGGCTTCTTTGGTTGAACTCCTGAAACTAATGTTTTAAAAATCGGATCACGCATCAAACCGGTCAAGTAAAAAGTTTAAGGTTTAAAGGTTCAACCGATATTAAACAGTTATAAAACCGATTTATAATAAAAGAAGTAAAAATTATAAGAAAAAGTAAAATATAGTATAGTATAAAATACTTTAAAATTTAAAATAATAATAATAATTAAAATTATGTTTTTATAATATCATTTATTTAAAAATAATAATATCATTTATTTAAAAATAATAAAAGTTGAAATACGTTTAAAGAAAGTGAATAAAATAGACTCTAACTTTATTTTAACTTTTTCTAATATCCTATAAACATAATTATTTATTGTTTAAATATTATATTTTAACACATTCTTAAATTATCTTAAGCAAAATTACTTATATATTAATTAATGATTCAATTTATTAAACAAATTTATAATAAAAATGACAAATTAGTTTTTAACAACAATAATTTAAAAATTTTAATTAAAGTATAAAGTGATAAATAAAGAACTTAAATTTTGATAAATACAATTTATTAGTGAGATTAAATAAATAAAAATAGTAATTTATTTTCTAAAAATAATAATTTTTAATTAAAATATATAGAGATAAATAAAATATAATTTATTAATTAAATTGTATAAAAGAATTAAAAAAGTGAAAATTTTGGCATAGACAATTTGCAACTCTAAAACAAAAGAACAACTTCAATTAATGCACTCCGTGCATTGTAAAGCACTAACTACATTTTGAAGCAATTAATATAAGTTCAAAGTATTTATGGGTTGGTGTGTAAAATTTTTTGGTAGACCCCACATTTGATAGATTTTCAAACCACTTTACGGTTCTTTTAAGAATTGGCCAGTTTTTTCAGAAAACCATCCAGTTTATTACTTAACTGACTGGTTTCTTCTTATAAGATGTTATTAACTTAAACCGGACCGAAAATTAGCCCGATTCATATTTATTCCAGTTGAACCGGTTAGTCTAATCCAGTTTAAAAAAACATTGCCTGAAACTATGTCAAAAGGGCTTTTACCAATATACCTGTTAATATAAACGTTATATGCACATTCTACCATAAGAAGAATTAGGTCCCAACTTTTCACGTTGTCTCCAACCAAAATTTTAACAAGTCTCCCAAGCTTTTACTCACTACCTCTGTTTGTCCATCAGTTTAGGGATGAAAAGAACTTAAAAATTGAAGCTTAGTGTTCAATGTTTTCAGTAAAGTTCTCCAAAAAATAGCTCATAAACTTTACGTCATAATCAGAGACAATGGTTAAAGGTAATCCATATAGACATATAACCTCTTTGAAGAAAATTTTAGCAATATGGACAACATGATAAGTCTTGAACAATATATTTGTAAATGGTTTCATAACCAAACCACATGGCTTTTCCACAACATAGGCATCAAGAAAGTACCTATTGCTGCTTCTTGCAGTCAGATGCATAAACTTGCCATCATTGTTGAATTTGACTTTGTAAGTGCACTTATAGCTTCTCCTTTATTACTGTATTGTACTAATTATGTATCTTCGTTCAAATCTACTTCTCCTTCATTAGCCGCTGTAACACAATCTTCATCATCAACACCAAGGACATCATCAAGTTTTAAATTATCAAGCTTCGAAACTCTAAGTTGTTGTTGGTTAATCTTTTCAACCCCTTTTTCTGTTATATGAGCTTGCTGTTCGGTTCTTTCCGCCTGTTGCCTTATTGTTTTTGCCTGTTGTCCTTATGTTTTGATTTGTTGTTAAGGAGTTTCAGCCTGTTGTTCAGGTGTTTCAACCTTTAGTTGAGGCATTTCAACTTTCTCCTTAAGTCTTTGAACTTTGTAGGGATTCAGATATTTCTCCATGAGTAAATTCAATCGCTTCACCTTGTTCTCCGATACCACATTCATATTGCTTCTTCCATCAATGATAAGCTCACATACTTTATCTTCGCATCTAACTTGAGTAAAGAAAATAGTAGTACGAAGCCATTCTTCCTATTCTTCTACTTTAGGGGTTGTAAGTACGCATCTCACTATGTTAAGATTTGTGGGACTAGTTAGTTCATCACTAGAATCTCTTTCTAACTCCTCTCCAGCTTCATTCTTACACATATACTCATTAGATTCTTCCTCTTCTTTTTGGATTTCACTCTCCTACATCAAAATCAAGTGTAGTTTGTTGTCTGGTATTGTTTTCTAAGCTAGTTCTTGGAGCACCTTGTGATCGAGGATCAGTAAGGTCCAATCTTTCTATAACTTGACAAGTATCTTATTTCGCTCCTGTTACTGAATGTTGCTCTATATGCCCTTCCGTTATGTGTCACCATCATGAACCAAAGCTCTGATACCAAACTAAGGTAGAAGAAATAAAATAATTATGAACTAGTAATTAAAAGCACAAAATTAGAAAATATGACTGATATTAGGCTGTTGGAATATTAGGTTTCAATTTTGAATTTTGGCTAAGAATGTAGAAATTTCAGATTTTGTAAGGCTAGGAATTTAAGGTTTGATTGTTGGAATTTAGGTTTAAAATTTTAGGGTTTAATATGGCTAGAATATAGGCTTGAGATTATTGGAATTTTGGTTAGGGTTGTTGAAATTTAGGGAAGAACAAAAAATAATGATAGCTAGGAAACTAGAAAACACTCCTAGGGCTTAAGAATTACTCTGAGAAGAAAGCATCACACCTTCTAATTAAAAACTCAAGTTTGTAGAAAAATTTCAAATTGCATGCTATTAATGAAAGGCTAAGTACATATATATATATATATATATAATGTTCTTAGAATCCTTATTATAGTAAGAAAATGATTTCTAATTTAAATCGTATTCTAATAAAAATTCTATAAGTCCTAAAGACTAAGATATCATATCTAAAATAGAATACTATAACACTACTACTTCCTATCTAATAAGGAATTTTAATATAATTTGGATTTCAACCTTTCATCTTTGATCACACTACAACAGATAAGCTTATTAGCGACAAATTCAAACGTTGCTAAATATTAAAAAATTGTGTGAAATAATAATTTGCGATGAAAAACAATCGTCGTTGAACCCGGGTAGCAAAACAATATCCGCAACGTTTTTTTGAAATCGTCGCATAAAGGTTTTGGGTACACAATATATTCTTCAGTAAAACACATAACCAATGAAAACCAAAAATGTCGTACATAAGATTTTGCAATGTATACGTTTCGTAAACAAAGGTCTGCACCTACGAAACCGTAGTCGTAAGTAATTATTTTTACTGACGATTTTGTTTTTGTAGAAAAATAGTTTTAGCTATTAATTGTTTGTTGTAGGTAAATGTTTTTAGAGATGTTCTTGTAAACGTAAGTAATAACATTTTGTGACGATTTTGTTTTGGTAGCTAATACTTTTTAGTGGCAAACATTTATTTTCAAATATAAATTTTATTATATTTGTTAAAAACAAATTTAAGTTAATTTATTACAAATTTTAAGACAATTTGAAATATAAAATAGTTTCATTTTATAATTAATGTTGGTGACATATTTTTTAAATAATAATAAATTGAAATAAAATAAACATTAAAAAAGGAATGCATTTTATGAAAAAATAATTACAAGTTAATTACAAAATTTATAAATAAATTATCACTCCTCATCGTCACTAAGCTTGTTCACTTCTTTTACATTACGATCTAACTTCTCTTCTGTACATGGTAACTTAGTCTTCAGTGACTGGTTCTCCTCTTGAAGCATCGTGAAATATGTTGGTCGTGACGAAGATGCACCAACAGGCATAGGGCCACATCCAAGACCTTTGATATACCCAGTTCTTGTACCAAGGACATTGTTGCAAATGTCATCGACATTGGACTGATTCTCCTGAGACAATGATGTCTGCAACAACTCCTGCATCTTTTCCTACAATTTAAACTACAAAATCGAATTAAGTAAAAATTATTACTTAGTATTACATAAAAAACTGTAATATTAATTTGTTTGTACATACATAATTACTTTGTGCCTCTTCAAACATCCAGACTTCACCTTCCTTGTAGTGTGTTAGCTTGTACAGTGTGATCCTATCACATTCTTGTCCTGGGAGTTGAGTTTGACTCTATTATATGAATTTAGAAAATTAGAAGATAATAGAATTTATTGTATTAGGAAATAGAATAATAAGTTGAAAACGTTCCACTTACAAATTGTCGTCGAACGACAACAAATTATTTGGATTTGGTGTAATGAGGAGTCTTCATTTTTGCTCTGTTCACCTTGACTTTCTCATACTTTTCCTAAATTAAAAGAAGTAGTCATGAAATGTGTAAACAAAATTAATGGAAAGAAATATGAAGAGAAATAAAAAAAACATGTACCTTCACATAGGCCTAATAATTACACATTTCACTCCAATTTTCTAGAGTGACCCGTTTTGGAACATGTCTCCTTGCCTCTTCATCGGAAAGGAAAGATTGGTAATGTCACTCAAATGTGATAGTTGGTAAACAATATCATCACTGGACAACTACATCAGAACTTCACCTAATTCTACTTTGCCATTAAACAATTTACTTCTTTGTCATCTATTCCTATGTTCCAAATAACGATGATGACCTGTATAACATATTTTACTTTATATCCTCATTGAATATGTTTGATGGTTACACACATGATAAGCCATATAACCTTTAGTGCTCCACCCAGACAAATTCCCATAAGCTGGGAAATCATCTATAGTCCACAAAACAACAGCATGCATTATAAATGTTTTTCCTTCAACAACATCAAAAATTTGTAATCCAAATTCCCATAGATCGTTTTAAGTCATCAATTAATGGTTGCATGTATACATCAATGTATACATAAAAGACTCCTTCATACACTTCCATAGAGGTAAATTGTATGGGACTAGAATCACCGGCCACATGCTATATGAATTACTTATATTACTGAAAAGATTAAATCTATCTGAGGCCAATCCAAGTCGAACATTACGACTATCTTGTGCAAACTATGGAAACTTTCTATCAATTTTTTTTTCCATACTATTGAGTCTGCTGGATGACACATAATGTTATCATCAATGCGTTTCTCTTTATACCACCTTATATATATAGCTGTTTTTGTTGACATAAAAATTCTTTGTAATCGTGGTTTAATAGGAAAGTATCGAAGGATTTTATTCGGTATCTTTTTCCCTCTCCTATCATCCACCTGCCACCTTAATGTACCATTCCTGATGGTCTTTACTTTCCTTCCAAAAAAAGAACACAGTCATACTTACAAGCATGAATTGAAATGTATCCCAATCCAAGGTTCCTTAACAGTTTCTTTACATCATAGTAAGATTTCATCAACTTGTGTCCAATAGGTAATGCATCGTTTAGTAAGTCAATTAACATGTCAAAGGACTTGTTACTCCATTTATTATAAACCTTGAAATGCAACAACTTCATAACAAATGATAGTTGTTAGAAATTAGAGCACCTTGAATATAATTGTTCTTGACCAACTTTCAATAACTTCCCAAAATTGTCTTCTGTAATACTACCAATTACATTAGGCATTCCTTTTTTATTCATAGTCTCCATATAATTCCTACAATCGTCTAACATCTCGTCAATCCCACCATCACCATCATCATTCACATCACAATCATCTACATCATTATTGTAACTATCATCATAAGATGTGCCGCCACTTCTACTACAATTTGCTTACTTACATGAACACAGTCATACCCATTTGATCTTTTACAAATTGCATGAAACTCTTAACTCCTACGTATTCAGTTAACCATTTTCGATGAGGCATCCAACTCTTATCCATTTAGCTATACATAAAGAGAAGTAAACAATGATAGGCTTGTGAAATCAAAAAAATGAATGCGTTCACTTTAATTCTTTATATATAATGCTTAAAAAAATTCCAGCAAAGTGATTTTACCCAATCAATACTATACTTTATAAGAATCAAATGCTAATTTATAGAAATAAATTCTAAGTAATTATATCATGCATATACGTCATAATTATACATATCAATACATATTTGTGTAAAAATTAAAACAAAGAGGATCCTTTTGGAGATCCTTTAGCTCTTTCAAGATTAGCTAACAGAAAATATAAGATTATAATTTAATTTTTAAAATAATTAAAACTTGGTTCTCCAACGTCACAAACTCAAAACACAATCAGGACTTTTGTAGAACACCTTATGGGCAAGTAAATTTCAACTCAAGAACACCAAAAAAATATGTTTTCCCTTTTTTCAACAACAATAACACAACGTCTGCACAACTCAATCATTATCATCACCAATAAATGCAAACAAATTGACAACAAACTCAAAACATATCACAAAACCATCGAACTTTTTACGACTTCAATGACACAACAAAATCTCCAATCAACACTACCTACAAAATGAAGAGAGCAAGCGCACAAAGAAGATTCTCTGTTGTTATCCAACATAGAGGAGAAGATAGGGAACCTTCGACAACGTTCGTCTTTAAAAAATGAACGAGAATGGGGCGCTGATATGGTGCTTGAAGGGGGGCGGGGGGTGAGGACGACGTCATTTGTAGGACCTAGCGTTTGTTTAACTTTTCTCTTCTGGTACATTTGGCGAGGAATCTATATTTCATTGGAAAATGTTAAACGTTTGCTACGAAAATACAATAGTGTCACAAATTGTACAACATTTTGCTACCAAATTGATAAATCATCGCCAATACTAAACCTTTTACCTTTTTGTGAAGGTCAAAACTATCGTCACCTATCACTCCAATTCGCTACCAATTATACACAATGTCGCCAAAACCCAAGCATTTTTTTTACATTCTTAATTAATTAACATATATGAGGTATTCCTGTTACTAATAACAAAATGAAAATTTTGTCTTTTACACTTACATATGGAGTTGCTCTTGATTTGCTTCATTTTTGGGAATTAATAATCTTTATTTTTAATTTTGTAGATAAACAAAATAAAATGGGGAAAATTTTAAAAAATTGTATCTTCTTTTTGTTATTAGTTGAATAAATAAGGAATGCAAAGCATATTTCATTTAAACCAAATTCATCACTAACATGACAACAGATACCCTTTAGCCCTTAATCTACCATTAACCTTATTATTTGTATAAAAAGATACATTTAATTTAAATACCTGAGGTTTTTGCGACGAAGTAATTTTAGTCGCAAAATACCACTTCCGCGATCAACCACCACACTTAGTTGCAAATGGTAGACAATTTGCTACCAAATTTCCACATCATCGCCCAAAATCCAAGCAATCTCTTTACTTTCTTAATTTTCTAATATATATGGGGTATTCCTAATACATCATAGAAAATGTAAAATTAGTCTTCTCACTTATATATGCAATTGTTCTTCATTTGCTTAATTTTTGGGAATGACTAATCTTTAATTTTAATTTGTTAGAAATATTTTTCTAATTATATTACAATGTCTTGTTAAATTTTTAGTTTTTTAAATTATAATAATTAAAATGTATAATTTTTTGAAATTGGTTTTTTGAAATTATAATAATTAAAATGTATAATTTTATGAAAATTGTAAGTCAATTATAATTTATTTGAAGGGTAAACAAATTAATTTTGAATTTTTTTCAACTGAATAATTTAATTTTTAATTCAAATTATGTTTTATTTGGAATAGGAAAATAAATTTATAAAAAATTATTTATAAACCCGCGGGCTTTAGCGACGAACCATGTATTAGTTGCTACATCTGACGTTTATCGACCAAATACAATAGATCGTAACAAATTAATTCATAGTACATATAAACAACTACAATAAACAAGATAAGACATCATTGACCTAAACAAGAAAAACGTAGTCATTTTGTATTAGGTTTTCAATCATAACCACAATAAAAGGCTACTCCACTCTCGTTCAAGCCGTCAACATTTCTTAAAATCCTCCATCCTGCAAACCACCATCTCCTCTCTTCTGTTTGGTTTCTATATTGTGGTCATCACCATCGAAGAACCATCATTAAATGAATCGGTATTGTTGTTTTGTTCTATTTTCATTAACGAAGTTGTGCTAAGTTTAACTTATACCTTTAGGTGTTTATTGTGAGTTCTTAATCATGCATTTGATGTATGGGTTGTGTTTATGGGTGTGTTTCAAAAATAATTTATTGTCTGTCTTTGCTATTTGTATATGGGTTGGCTTCTTCCAAACGACCTTTAACGCTTCCCTCATCAAAGCTTCGTAACTATTTGATGAAAGGTCTTCAAGAGTATTTTACTTGTATTCATTTTCATTAATAGTAATATAGCCCAATATAGATAATACTATATTTCTGTACATCAAGAACACAGTCATGTCTATTCTACTTTAAATTCTAAATTTTGCATGTGATATAAACTACACAATAGATTTCTGAAATTTTAGCAAGGGTATCTTTCATATCATTAGGCACATTAAAGATGTATAAGTGCTAAACTGGACTATTTTCACTTATCATCGAAGTTGAAGTTGAAAATATCATCATTTTATTATAAATTGACATTTGCAAAATATACCTCTTAACATTATTAATCAAGGAATGTCGACATGATGACTAGTTCCAGATGGTACTAATTTATTCCATTAAGAAGAATGTGGCTAAATTGTCCCTACTGAAGAAATAAACATTGCACAAAAATCGTCACTTCATACACTAATGATCTTTTTCCTTCTATGGTCGATCTTTTACTTCCAGGTGTTTAGTATCATCTGAGCAATGTCACTTTCCTTATAATATACATCTCATTTCCTTTTATGAACGTTATTATATATATATTCACATTTGATGGTATATACTACTGGTTGTTTTAAGCTTCCTTGAATCTCGAACATGACATGTATGCCTATGGAGGCGGGAGCGATGTCACTCCATTTTTGGTTCGTTTAATAGTTAACTAATATGACAATATCTAAGTTCTATACTGATTATGTTTTAGGTAAACCGTTTCGTACTGACAGTTCATCTGGAGATCTTGCCTTCCATACTAAATCTGACGACTCATTTACTGTATTCTCTACAAGTTTAGCTGTAGCGGAATTGCTGTTGTAAGAAGGTATGAAAAACCCCACACCTAAGGGAAGAACTATCACTGTTTCAATTGGTGCCTTTGAACATGCAAAAACCTTTCTCGGGAATCTAGACATCGGGGACTCATTTACCTTTACTAACTCTCATGTCACTTGGAATACAAAAAACTAATTATATCATTGTCATTTATCGATGCAATCAACTGGACTTAGCTTTAAAGTTGATTTATTATTCTATCTATAAGAATTTGTCAAATAACCTCTCTACTAGTTAGGGGTCAAGCTGCGTACTATTGAGTGTAGACTGTTATTGTTCTTGTTCTATAACTGTAAGAATTGTTAAACTTCTAATTCAAAGTTCGTACTACTCCATGTATCATATTATTATATTGATACAATTATTTAAATTTTTTATAACTAATTTTTGCAATGTTAGTAAATATTAATGATTAATTAATACCACTAACACTTAAAATTATGTTGTGTGTATTTTTTCAACAATACGTTGTAAACATTCAAAACAAATCTCCAATAAAACATATCTTAACAATGATAGATTATAAAAATGTTAGTTTAACAATTTTGAAAAATGTCAACCCTTTGATGACGATTTAGGCAAATGGTCACCAAATGTGCTGCAAATTACTATAGAACCATTGGTGACAATTATCGAATGTGGACCATTTAGTGACGATTTTCAGAAATCGTTTCTGAATGTGCAACATTTGGTGATGATTTTCAAAATTCGTCACCAAATATTGATCTTTTGGTGACGCTTCTAAATATCGTCACCAAATGATTACTTTTAGCGACAATGTCAAAAACATAGCAAAAAATCAAACGTCTTTTTAGTGACGATTTTATATAATCATCGCCAATTATGAACCCTTTGGTGACGATTTCAGACATTGGTCACCAAATGTTTAACAAATTATGGTGAAAATTTATGAAAACAGTCACCAAAAGTTCATTTAGTGACGCATTTCTAAAATCGTCACCCATTATGGATCATTTTGGGACAATTTTTAGTAATCGTAAATAAATGTTCACCATTTTCGGAAGATTTTTGTCATTCGCCACGAAATGTTTTCCTTTTGTGACACTTTTTTAGTTAGTCATTAAAGACTTAGTTTTAATGACGATTTAAAAAATCATCACAATATGATAAATTTTGCTGACAATTTTCGAATGTCGCAAAAAAAAACGTAGCTAAATGTCTACTTTATTGTAGTGACTCAAAACTTAATTAACACTGTCAATTATTTTCAAACTCAAGCTATAATCCCTAATTACATATATATTTACCCGCTGTGAATTCAGTGATAATTTAACTGGGTGTTAATAATAATGATTTATCCGGATCAAATTAAAACAAATAAACACTGATCTATTTGGCAATGCAATTTAAAGTTGATAATAATTTGTAAGATTCAAATTAATTATTATTTTTGGAATGCCACCAATCACGTTCTTAATTTATTCATTAATGATGAAATCCCCTAACCAACTTAACATTGATAGCCATCCCTATGTATTTCCTACACCTTTCCTTTACTTAAATTATATGATTATGTTCTGTCATTAGCTTTTATAAAGAGGAAAACCATATCAGAAAAAGGAATTTTGTTCTTTAAAGACATCGCATGTATCAAACCATCTGATTTGATATATGTAAGGCTTAGGTTCAGTACTACGTAAGTTTCAGAAAAAAAGTGTTGATAAGATAAGCAGAAAAAAGTGTTGATAAGGTAAGATAATATATTCAAGTCGGCGAAAGTAGACAATGTTTTTTTTATTATAAAACTAGATTTTCTAACCATTATTTTTTAACTGCGTCCAAAACAATTTTTGGATCTACATATCTGGAAGAGATAATTCATGTTAAATTTTTGTATTTAATATTCAAAGATAAACTCATAAATTGTACATAAATTATTGGCAAATCACATAAAACAGCTCCTGTGATATACTTGATTATTCATCTTAGCCCCTATGTTTTTAATTCGTTCACCTTAGCCCTTGTATTTTTTATTCTCATTCAAGATACCCCAATTGGGTATTTTCGAACAAATTTGCCCTTAGATTATTAAAATACATTTTTTTAATCTCCTGATTTCAAGGACAAATTTGTTTGTAAATACCCAATTGGGGTATCTTGAATGAAAATAAAAAACACAGGAACTAAGATGAACGAATTAAAAACACAAGGGTTAAGATGAATAATCAAGCATATCACAAGGGCTCTTTTATAGGATTTGCCTAAATTATTCATACTTATTTAGAACTTGAATATAATAACAGTCACATAGATAGCTAAATACGTTTGTTTTGTATTTGTTTTGGATGCGTACTCAGTTGGAGTCGAGAGGGGATTAGTTTAATATACCTAATAACATTAAATCTTTTACGTCTATCAAGTATTAAATTAATGGTCAAGATTTAATATAATATTAAATTAAGAAAAATCCTAAACCAAATTTAATATAGGCCTATAGAAAATATGAGTCATAACATCATGTCATATTTCTTACGATTCAATCTTTATCTATGAGAGAAAATTAATTAAAAGTCACCAATATAAATGCATATAAAAGGACAAATCTCAGTACATAAGGTTCCTTTTTTTACAGGAATGGCCATCAATTGTTCTTAGCCTTTTTTTTTTTACATTTTCTAAAAATAGAGAGTTTTTGTGTCTCGAATTCGTAACTTTCTGGTCACAAAAAAGTAACCTTATCGGTTGGTCCGTAAACATATATAACAAGTACATTATAAAATTGAATAAGAGTTTTTGTTAGGTTAGTTTAGTTTTGAAGATTTTAGATCGTAGCTTAATCAACGCTAAATTTTAAAAAAAAAAATCAAAGAAAGGATAAATATGTAGAAAAATATTAATTACCTCATAATTAGTTATTTATTGAACATGTAAATCTCTTAAACTCAAATTAAAATTATTGTCGGATCAATTAATTGCATCTTGACACTTAGCAACGAACAACCTATGCAATGCAACCAATCAGTGAGCAATTGTAAATTTATTAATTTTATACATTTAATCCCACTTTTCTTCTTATCTCAATCCTTTGGCTAAAGTTACTTTATTTCCATTTCATGTTCAGCAACACTTTCTCATCTTCTCATCCCAACTTTTGATTTTAGTACCCTAAAAGACATAGATGATGCATGTTAGTTTGTGCTCATACACAATATCATACCTTTTCTTTTTCCTTTTGGTGAATATTTTATTTGACGTGCTAAGTCATTTGGAAGGGAAATAATAGAAGAGAAATGGTAATTACATTCACTAATGCTCCAATACGTATATTTACATAATCAAACATGCCTCTTTTGATATCAGAACTTCGACTCTCCCTCCATTAGAGCTGATGGCCAAGTTGGCTCTAGAACTCTCTAACTGGACCAAACTTTCTCACATCTCACTAGCCAAACACGTATAGTCCGAAAAGCAGGCATCAATTTTGTGAACGGTCTCTAAATTTCTGGAGAGTCATTAGCTAGAAACTAGAATGCTCTAACCTTTGGAGTACTTTATGTCAGAGATTTTCATTAATTTTGGTCAGAAATATCACTATTACTGGGATTGATGCATGGCATTGGCAAATAAAATATTGCATAGATTCGAAAGTCTGGCCCTGAGAGCCACGGATTCGGATTTTAGACGACCATTGACTCGCCATAGTAAGTGGCGATGGTTTAGAACCGAACCCAACTGATTCCTGAGCTCCCGATTCTCTTCCTTTAACCGGTTCACCTGTTCTGTGAGGTTATCGAAATGTCTCTTCTTTTTCCGTCGGGAACGTCGGGCTGATTCACGGTTCGATATCATGCGCCTTCGCTTTCGCTCGTCCATGGAGTAAACCGAGCGGGTGGACCCTTCCGAACCAGAGAATGAGCTACCTGCTGGTGATTGGAAAAGGGTCAAGAGTTCCTGGATTTCGTTCGGTGTGAACATGATTTCATGAACCGGAGCGGGGTTCGGGAAAGTGTGTTGGGCCATGTCATGGGTAAAAGACATGGTTGAACCAAGTAGGGAGCTGGTTTTCCACTGTGAACCGAACGTGAGATGGAGGGAGAGGAAAGGAAGGGAAAAGGGAATAATGAAGTAGTGAAGCTGAGAATTTATAGTGCAAGAGAAGAGACACAAGGGCCCAGGTTAGCTTAATCACTAAGAATAATATAAAAACTCATAAACAACATTATATCACCAACAAAAAGAAGAACCAAACAGAATGTTTTTTGATTTCGAGCGGCGTTTTCAAACCCCAGATATCTAACAATGTCTGCCTGAACATGCCAAGCACATACAGTTGGTTGGTGTTAGGTTTATTCCTTAAAAAGTTGTACAAGAAATAGATATTCCCGGATGATTTGGTCGTTGCATCGATTCGGACAGTTTTCTTAATCGGGTTTGGCAGTTAGTTCTGGTTAATTACATGTAAGAGAAGTTCTAAAGCAAACAACAGCAGCAGTGGAAGCTAACGTGTACACGTTCTGCTGTTATTTTCAGCTTTTTTTCGGGAAACAAAGTAAAGATAAGCATCCTGTCGTCTTCTGGTGTTTAACAAACTCCAAACTAGTAGGATCATGTGCTGTAGGGTGACTACTACATTTTCAAGAAGTATATGTTCAACTGCCTCCCATATGCTTTACGCAACTTTCTGCTCTCTAACAACAAAGCAAGATAGAATTTTCATCAATAATATAAAACTAAATTTGCAGATTCATGAAAATTTGCAGATTCATGAATATATTATTCACTTATTTGATCCATTTACTTATGAAATAGACTATATCTAAAGATCCAAACTGAATCTATACGCATCTAAGTTTCGAAATATATACCAAAAGCACGTAAAAGAAGAAACATTTTCATAACATGTATGTGATAAAGAGAATAAGCGTGTACTAGTAACAGACTTGAAGCATAAACTGTACGACTTTGAGCCTAAGTAATCGACGCATATCACTACTTTTCCTCCATCAAATCATTAAATCAGGTAGTAGGTTCTTTAATCGTGTATTATATCAATCATTAATTAAGGTACAACCATCGGATTAGTATAAGCACTGTTTTTGTCGTTGATATCCGGTGTGCATGGCTCGACCAAGCGGCATATTCTTCTCGATAGAATATGGATATAATGTTAAGAAACTCTTCATCTTTGGAGATGCGACAATGGCTACCAAACCGACAAGTTTATGAGAATCTGGGTAAAGGAGTTAAGCAGGTAAAGAGCATCGTGATGTCAAAATTAGTTTCGTTTATTCCTTAAGGCCTATGTAAATAAGCAAAAGCAATGCATGATTGTTGGTTTTCATAATTGCTCCTCAGAAGCCAATGAAAAGAGAGATTTATCGTTCTAAATCATAGGAAGACCAATCAAGGGCAATTCACGTGCCTTTGGGGTCTTCTACTGAGAGTGGCATGCATGAATTATTAACTATCACTACAGTTGATTCAGTTTTATTCCTAATGTCAAAAGTCTTCTTTTTAGCTCCTTGGAAATTGCCATAACAAAAGGGAGGAACGTAGATACTTGGTAAGAAATCTTCAGATATGGTTGAGGGAGGGTTGTGAACGGCGAGTACTCATTTCATAAAAGAGATAATACAACAAGAAGCCAGAAAATGATGTCAATTGGATACGAGAAAGGACATTTAGGGCTTAATCCATTAGCTGTAAAGGTTATTAGAAGCTAGCTCATCAAGAAAAAGACGCTAAAAAAGTGGTACCATATACAGATACTGATCAGCCAACGGGAAGAGGAACCTTAGAAGCAGCGAAACCAAGAGAATAGTGAAAAACCTTTCAAAAAGAACAAAAAAGAGAATAGTGAAAAGGAAGTGGAGGGTCCAAAGCCACACATCTAATGAAAAAAAGTTATTGCACTTGCCAATGTGGTAGGATAGGACTTGTCGCAATTACAGTTTCAGCAAAAACCCGAAAAGAAGTGAATGTGGAAAGGATTGGAGAATGAGTATGAGGTGCAGCTTTAACGAACTGGAATCTGAAACCAACGACTAATTTTGTGTACTTACAATGATGCTGGACGGAAAATTCACTATTCTTCATTCCTCTGAAATGAATCCCATCCATAGTGTGAACTCTACGGAAACGAAGGATAGAAAATCTATATCAAGTAACTGTATAACATAATAAAGTTATCTATTGTTTGTATGATTTGATACATTGCGGTAAGTTAAGTTAAGTGAAAGTACGAAAAGAGAGGGATTCGAATTTTCGGTAAACAAAAGCCTACATAGTAGTTTCAATGTTACGTCTTGAACCATTCGACTATCTCTTCTACATAATGATTATGGCCTAGAAACTGAATTTTTGATGTTGAAACGGTTTTTTTAAATCCATGAGCAATGAGTTTCGACGTATTGGGCATATCTGTATTCACTACAAGAAAAATGTTGATTAGCGACGGAAACTTAGCAATGGAAAAATGACCGTTGGAAATTAGCGACGGAAAGCATATTTCCACCACTAAAATTGAGTGATTTAGCGACGGTACTAATACTCGTCGCTAAATTTGGAGGGAATTTGTCGCGGCAAAATTAGCGACGGAAAAATATGGCCGTCGATAATCACTACATAGAAGCTTTCATTTTCGTGCTTGTCCTAATTGTTGGTTCAATTTATGCATGGCAAAAAGGAGCATTAGAGTGGTCTTAGCTCTTGAATATTCTAAGAATAAACAATAAATAATAATAATAATAATAATAATAATAAATAAGATCGAGACAGTTATGAATTCCATTTTCCTTTACTTGATCGACCGATCCCAATTTTCGTTATTTCAACTACTCAAATTGGAATAAACCTAATTGGTTACTTCTAATTACGTAAATCAATAGTTCAAACCGCAGTCAAAAGTAAGACATTTCCCATTTTTAGAAGAAGGAGAGAATAAAGAAATATAATTAATATGAAAGAAAGTACAAAGAAATGAAGGAGCATCGGATTATATTTGTATTGTACTTGAGATAAATTTTGGATATTTCGGTACCCCGCAACTTCTTTAGATTAGACTTTTAATTCTTTTGATAAGACCCAATCATGTCTTTTATGAACAGACTCCGTAAAATTCAGTACAAAATCTAGTAAAATAGGTGATGTGATATAATCCATATTTTCTTTTGGCTATTTGAGTTCCCTATACTTTGGTTTATCTCTTTCATTTACTTAATTTATTATTTTCTTTTGGCTATTTGAGTTCCCTATACTTTGGTTTATCTCTTTCATTTACTTAATTTATTTAAGGTGGCTCTCCTAAGGTTCCCTCATCTGGGATCCTTAGGGAAGAGGGCGAGTTGGCCCTTGCGAAGAACTTGATGCACTATCTCCCTTCAACCTTTTAGCGAAATGCGACAAAAGGAAGAAAAATCTATAGACCGACTCCATCGTCTCCACCTCGTATGAACTACGAGATCATCCCAAGGACGCCCTCGACGTCCAGGAGTTGCGGACCGACCATAGAACCTTGTTCAATAAGTGAAACGCATTAGCGATCCGCTCTCAGGTTGGACAATAACGAAGAAGGGCAATTACTCATTCTTATTCTTAAACTAGCATTCTTAAGACCCAAGATTGAGACAGAAACTTTTTCTTAGTAAGTGTGATCTGTTAGACATAGATTCAATTTTTGACCTTTTTTGCTTCCTTAAAATGAGTTTCTAGTGGTGGCCTTAAAACATTGAGAGGATCTTTCCCTAGTACGAGAAGACCAAGAAGGACGCACCTCTGGTTTACCAATTATCATGCCGGTACGTAAACGTTGGGTAGCCAAGTACGGATCAGATAACTACTAAAAGCATCTAAGTAAGAAGCCCACCCCAAGATGAGTGTTCTCCTATTTTGACTTCCCCAAAGCCCCCGATAGCACAATTGAGACAGCGATGGGTTCTCTACCCGAAGATTTCACATAGTACTTTCTTTTTTAATATGATTTTTCGTATCCTTCATTTAATAAGAAAATGGGTTCAATTCCAAATATGTTTTTTTAGCTTAAACTCTTCTACAAAGAAACTCCTATAAATATAAATTATAAATAAAAAATTCTTTGAATTTTAATTTCAATACTACAAGGGATTTATAGAAAAATTTTATTGTATTAATCGTTATGATTTGACAACCCAATTAGGTATTGATCGTCACATACCATATAAAAAACTTCGAGTTATGTCCGCTGCTTTTTTTAATTCAACAAACTAAAAATTCTTCTTCTACATTATATATACAATATCATAAA
>JANZLH020000018.1:40622-55381 GCA_026770325.2 Erythroxylum fimbriatum | reverse complement strand
CCCGAGCCTGTCCGTTAAGCGGACATTCGTGTCCGTTTGACGGACACAAGCTAAACTAACATTCTTCAAAACATTTTCCAACTTTCCAACCTTCAATTAATCATCAACCACACTCCCATTTTTCCCAATCACAAGGATTACAATCCATTTCTTATAGGTTCAGTTAAATCAAACCTTTTAGCTCATATGCACCATATTTTCCGATTCTAACCCTTATTAGGAGGGCGGGATGTTACAGGTGGTGGGGAGTTCGGGCTTAGATCTACTGCCGGTGGGTGGTTCGAGACTCCGTTGCCATTGGATCTAACGGAGCCTCGAACTTTTTAAAACCGGACTGGTCCGGTCGGGTCCGGTTCGACGGAAAAAGGTCGAACCGTCCGATTTTTATATAGAAAGGTTATTAAGTGAAACCGAACCGGACCACTGACCGGTTCAACTTTTTTCCGGTCGAACCGGACGGTCTGGTCCGGTTTTTTAAACATTGTTTATAAGTTATAATGAAATGAAATAAAATAAAGTAAGAGGGGAGAGTTTCACAATACATATTATTCTATCCTAAACAGTAAAAATCAGTTACCTCCGATTTGAAGGATTTATGATGAAATATAAAATAATAAATTATATATCACTATATTATATTATGAACATTTCTTCCAAACAATATTTTACTATATTACATTATGAACCCTTCTATCTCTGCAAACAACAATTTTCTAATATTATATTCATTTATATTCAATTATATTACAAATCATTATATTTCATTCAATTCTATTAAAAATCTTACGTCCAACCAACTAAAACCTTACAGGGTGTTTGGTTCACCTGTTAGAATAGATAAGGAATGGAATGATTATTTTTAAGAATAGAATAGATGAGGAATATAATGAAATAGGTATTACTTAGTTTGGTTTATTCATAAGAATTTCTAATGATGATGTATGCCAATGTTTGGTTTGAAAACATAAATTTGAGATGACAAAGGAATAACTAACAAAAAGAATAAAAATATTCATTATAGTCTCCACTATTATTATTTTTAATTATTGTTATCATCATCATCATCATTAATAATAATAAAAACAATAATAATAATAATAATAGTAATAATAGTAGTAGGGAGAAATATTGCCTTTGTCTATTTCACATTTTAAGATAGAGGAAGGTATCTTTAACTATTCCTGAAAGTGTAGAAATAACTAAACATGTGATTAATTATTCTATATGTTATTTTTTAATCAAACAAATGAATAATTATTTATTAGGAATGTATCAGTAATATAATCGCTATTCCACATAACCAAACATGCCATTAGTTAATTACATGTAAATTAATAAAAAAATATTCTCATGGTTAATTCATATGATCAAATTTACTTGATTATATATTTTTATTAGTTTATATATATCCTTGTTAATTATGTATGTTATATTAATTCTTAAGTGAAATTCTCGTTAAAGATATTTTTGCAGAAAAAGTCAAAATTATAATTTTTAAAATTAATAAAAATTAAAAATCATGAGAATTCTATATTTTTAAATGTAAAGTTCAACTAACAAAAAGATAAGATGTCCATAGAAAATCTTAAGTTCTGCTCGTAAATTTGGGCTAGGGAAGGTTTATTCTATTATAACTTTAATAATAGATTTTACTAATATTTATAAATTTATTTAAAAATATAGTTATAAGAATTATCCAATCTACTCTACAAAAATTATATTTAAGATTACAATGGAATGATATTGGATTCAAAGTTTACATTGGGCTAGTTTGAATGCTTAACTCTCAAAAGCCCTATACTATCGAGGAAAAGACGACTTGTCGTTTCCTTCCTTTTCAAACACAGCTGGGAATCAGGTAATGACTTCTGGCTTTAACTTATAATTAACGTTTCTGTCGTTTGCGTCTGCCATGTGTCTCAACTTCTTTAAACGACGGCGTATGACCCAATGCTCTTAGTTAGCGCTAAAACCCTCAAGAACCGAACTCGCACACCGCGCCCCCCCTAGTGTGATAACTGTGATGGTCTCCTCTCCTTCTCTGCGCCTCCGATGCATCGTTTACTTTCCCGGAAACATAAATCCGAAAACGAAATAACTTTGCCGATCTTCTCCTGAGCTTCGATCTTAACCCAGCCGAAATGGTCGAAGCTGTTTACCGGAACAGCTCAATCGACTGGAGGCCGTCAGCCGTTGTAGCTCTAGCCACCAGCGTCGACGACTCTCAGGTCGCCGCCGCTCGTGAGGACGGCACGCTCGAGATTTGGCTTGTTTCTCCTGGCGCCGTCGGCTGGCACTGCCAGCTGGTGCTTAACTCATACTCTATATGTTTTGAGTTTTCATAACGTGTGTTGTTAAGTGAGTTTAGTCTCCTTAATGAGGTGCGTTTTTTTTTATTGATCTTATCTGTAGACTATTCAAGGAGACCATGATTCCAGAGTTTCGTCTCTTGTGTGGTGCCGAGCTGGCTCTAGAGGCTTGCCTTGTGGGAGGTTGTTCTCTTCTAGTATTGATGGTTCAATTTCGGAATGGGATCTTTTTCATTTGAAGCAGAAGGTGAAAGTTTTGTGACTGTATCTGCTTAGATTTAGTTTCGTCAATCTTTAACGAGGACTCGGGATGTATATTATATAGTAGCAAGAATGAATTTGAATATTTGGCAGAATTTAAGCTGGTTCTGTTGACGATCAATTCAAAACTACGAGCTTCGGGATGATTAATCCAAATACGTTTGAGAGTGTATATAAATTTGTGGATAGGGAAGCATTGACGTTCTGGAACAATTTAAACTGCTTTATTAAGATTGACCATATCCTTTACTTCTTGATAATTTATTGAGTTATCGATGTTCTTTATTCTCATATGCAGAATGTGCTAGAGTCTATTGGGGTTTCAATTTGGCAGATGGCTGTAGCACCTTCTAATAATATGACGATTCATACAGAATCAGAGTCCCGTTGTCTTGGAAATGTATACCTAAAACATAATAATGATCATAGTGATTATGAATCTAGTGACAGTGACGGTGATAGTGGAGATGATTGTGATTCAGATAACCTTCATAAACTATCAGTTGTTGAGAATCCACGTGCGGCAATTGCTTGCGATGATGGCTGCGTCCGGCTTTACACGGTTCCTGATTCAGATGAATTGATATACTATAGAACATTGCCCAGGGTCAGTGGTGAGATATTTGAATCCTTGTCTTTGCTATCTCATGTTACTGCTATAGCTTTTATGGATTTGATTTTGATAATATTTTTAAATTATAGGCCGCATACTAAGTGTGACATGGAGTCCTGATGCAAATAGAATATATTCGGGGAGTAGTAACGGGTGAGTTTATCTGATCACATGTGTTTACTAAGATAATATGGTTACTGTATTTTGAGTTCATGTATAACTTGTGATAAAGTTAACAATCGGCCTCATTGAACTTGCTGAAGCTTGTTATGCTTGCACCGCAGGGTATTTACTTTCATTAAGCTTTTAAACAGGGTGAGTAATGCATAAGAACCTGCCCTTGTATCCTATCTTATGTATGCCTTACTCCTTGCAGGTTTATAAGGTGTTGGGATGCTAAAATGGGTCATGAGATATACAGAATAACAGTAGGGCTTGGTGGTTTGGGGAGTGGGCCTGAACTTTGTGTATGGTCACTTCTGGCACTGAGGTAGGAGATGAAATACAACAACTGGTCTAATGCAGCTTTGTTTACCTTCTAATCTTTGTTGTTAGTTTTACAAGCACTTTTAATAATTGGTTATTGTCAAATTCAGGTTTGGTACCCTTGTTAGTGCTGACAGTAATGGCAGTGTTCAGTTTTGGGACGATCAGCAAGGAACACTTTTGCAGTCACATTCTTCTCACAAAGGTGATGTGAATGCACTGGCAGCTGCTCCAACGCATAATAGGGTGTTCTCTGCAGGTTCAGATGGTCAGGTATAGATGTTAGAACCATTTGAAGATAACATTTTTGGGGAATTTTAATCTGACTTTTTTTTTCCCAATTTCTATGGAAGAATTACTCCTTGAACATGTCTGAAAAATATAGTATCTTGAAACATTAATTTTAAATTGCTTTGTTATGTAGGTTATTCTTTATAAGCTTTCCAGTGAGAGAATTGGATCCAGTGATGACACATCACCTTCTAATATGTCCAAGAAATGGGTGTATGTTGGTTATGTACGGGCTCATACACATGATGTAAGAGCTTTGACAGTAGCAGTACCAATCAGTCATGAAGGTGTGCTATGTTTTCACTACATAATTATGTTTTATCGATATTTCTATTTTGCTTGCTTGTAGATGCTTAAAACTTTTCTTGAACTGTGTACTTATATTCTGGAAATACTTTTTGATTATCAGATCCTTTACCTGATGAAAAGGCGAAAAGGTTACGCTCTAAGAAGAGGCCAATAGACTTTAGTTACCATAAGTGGGCACGTGTGGGAGTCCCCATGCTTGTCTCTGCTGGTGATGATACAAAGCTCTTTGCCTATTCTGCCAAGGAGTTTTCAAGGTTCTCACCACATGACATATGCCCGGCACCTCAGAGAGCTCTTATCCAGTTGGTTCTAAACACTTTATTTGACCATAATGCTTTGCTACTAGTGCAAGGGTCCTGCACCTTAAATATTCTTTGTGTTTGCGTAAAAAATGGAGCTTTGCCTGTTATGGGCTCTGGCCCATCTAAGGGTTGTGCATCTACAGATTTGGTCGCTCGAATTAAGACTAAAGCATCAAGTAAGATCATAAGCAGTGCCATTTCTAATGCAGGGACAATATTGGCTTATTCGGACCATCTTAAACCCAAACTTTTTGAACTAAAGAAAAATGAGGCTGGAAAAGGTGCTTGGATTGTTAGGAAAAGGAAACTTCCAAGTGAAGTGCCATCTGCACATTCCATGGTTTTTAGTTCTGATTCTTCACATTTGATGGTTGGTGGTCATGACAGAAGAATATATGTAAGTCCATTTCCTTGAAAGTTTTTGTTAGGTGTTGGAGGAGGGACAGTTTTTATGGAGCCCGCTTTCTGTTATTTACATTTTTACTTGTACAGGTTATTGACGTGGGAAGCTCAAAGCTTCTGCATACCTTCATGCCTTGTAGCAAGGAGAATGCTGAGGAATTATCATCTACTGAGCCTCCTATAACAAAAATGTATACCAGTTGTGATGGGCAGTGGTTAGCTGCCATTAACTGCTTTGGGGATGTGTATATTTTTAATTTGGAAACACAAAGGTGGGAAATCAAACCTTCTGGAGATTTATCTGATTCCTGAGTTCCATTTTTTTTTTGTAATTACTTCAGTTTCATATTTTATTTCATGCTTAGTCCTGATGTCTGCTTTTCATCATAGACAAAACATGAGAGTTTACCTGATTGGCTTTTGAAAATGGTCATATTCATTTTGTCACCAGTAGAGCTGTTATGATTTGCTTCATCTATTCTAGAAGAGATCTTCTTGATGTTTCTGATTTTGAGGAGGTGACTTCTAAAGCTCCCCTATGTGATTAGCTTTTGTGCAAGTTAGAAGCTTTCCTTTTAATACATTGCTTTTGATAATTAGATCAACTTAGGTGTGTACCACTTAGTCTCATGAATAACCTAATAAGCTACATAACCAATTACGGGTTTTTGTTAATGGTGATATGGACATCATTTATATCACATAAATATATATTCAACAACTTTTTTATTCATTATACGAGTATCTTTGATGTTCATTGTAGACCTTAGCTTGATAATTGATTTCCCTGAATCTTTTCTGAAGCAGGCAACATTGGTTCATAGCAAGGTTGGATGGTGCCTCAGTAACGGCTGCTGGTTTTCCTCCTCACAATAACAATGTTCTTGTTTTGGCAACATCTTCAAATCAGGTCTATGCATTTGATGTAGAGGCAAAGCAGCTAGGGGAATGGTCAATGCGGCATACATTTGTTTTGCCCAGGAGATATCAAGAATTTCCTGGAGAAGTTATTGGGCTTTCTTTCTTGCCTTCTTCGTGTCAACCGTCTGTCATTATATATAGTGCCAGGTACTGCTTCCAAATTTAACAGATGAACATATATAAATGGCTTACAATACGAACATGAGAATTTGTGTAAAAGTTGCATTTCATTTTTACTAAGCATGGCCTATATCTTCTCTTTTATAGGTCATTGTTTTTAGGGAAAAAGACTTGGCCCATTTCTTGGGAAAATGACAGTAATTTTAGGAAGTTTCCCAAAAATAATATCGTTTTGGGTGGCCCACACCTGGGCTCTAGCTGCAACCTGGAGTTGGCCCGGCCCATTGGCTTACCTAATTATATTTGGTACTTAGGTTTTAGAGCTAAAGAAGTATGAGTTTTATCTGATCTATAGCTGCTGGTTTAGGATATGCAGTTGTAAAACCTGTATGATAATCATGAGCTTATTCATATTGCTTAGCATTCTTTGGTATTTGTTTCTGTGATAAACCAATTTTCATATATTGTACAGGGCAATGTGCTTGATCGATTTTGGGATGCCAATGGATAGAGTGGAAGATGGAGATCCAATATGTAGTGGACGTTCTCCTGTGAAGAAGTTACAAAGTAATCCTATTAATGGGAAATTGAAGCGTAGGTTGAAACACTGTCAAATGGATGCTAAACATAAAAGGAATTTTGAGTTTGTTGGTTTCAGGGATCCTGTCTTATTTATCGGCCATCTTTCTGAAAACTCGATCTTGATCATTGACAAACCATGGAGGGATGTGGTCAAAACATTCGAGGCTCCCCCTGTTCACAGACATGTATTTGGGACTTGACTGCAATATTTAGCTTTATTTGCTGCCTTTGGTGGAGAATGCAAGTGAGGGAACCAATCCAATATTTTCTAATCACAATTTTGTTTTCATATTCCTTTGGGGATGGGCTTGGAGCCATTGGATGTTTAAATCCGTGTATTGTAATTCTAAAATTTGTTGTATCAGTTAAAGTAGCCATTTTTTTAACCATATTCCTCGCAAGCTTTTCCAAATGAACGGCTTGCTGTTTGTGTACATTCTCATCACGATGTTGGAAGATCTTTACATTAAGATTCTTCTTCTTCATAACGATCCCATTTAGAATTAACTTGGGAAATACTTACCATAAAACATTGCCCTGGCTTATGCACATGGTTCAGTTAAGAAAGCAAAACTCCTATCAATGAAACAGACTTTCTCCGCAGTCATTTTCGCTGTTTGTAGTCTGGTTACTGTCATTTTCATTTCTTTATAGCCCCGTGTGACGTCCGGCATTCTCCTTCCAAGTGGGGAGTGATGTGGTGGTGATAAGAATGTGGTACGAGAGAGCAACGACTTTTAGGAGAAAAGAACAGGAAATTGATACGTGAGTCCGAGAACCGAAGGATGCATTTAATGCAGTTGCTACATTAATAGTCGCATGATCAATGCATGTGTTTCTAGCTTTAGCTCCATAGCTCAAGTCATGCTAGAAGAACAACTTTAAAGTTAGGTTTTCGACCTACGTTGAACATCTTACATGTCTCGATTAATTAACTCTTGGAGCAAATCTTTTAGTAGCTAGTAGGTAGGCTATTGCTCTCCTCTGTCTCCTTCAATAATTGTATCCTTGTTTAGGATATTAATCACTGATTATCATTATATAGGAGGCAACAATGTTCTTGTGATGTCAAGACATTTTTGAGGAGTTGTAACCACAAAAGAAGATGATTGATAGGACAGACGTGGAAGGTCTTATCGTTTTCCCAAAATCTGAATCCTTATTCAAAGATATGGATGTGAAGATGACATCCACAATTCATAAAAAGATTTTGAAGCCAAACACACTAAAACCAAAATAATAACAACAAACAAAAACAGAACGTAGACCTCAATAATGGAACCAAATTTTGTTTATGGATCCCATTACAAGCACAGCGCATAGCTATCAGCCAAGGTGGGTGGTGCTTTTGGTGGAAAATGAGGCTTACTTATGGTGACTCCTATCTGAAAACCTTTTTCTCTTTTGTCTGGCTCGAGTGTAGAACTCTGTACCTCATTTACCAATCCTACATAGTTCCAAGCTAGGCTGGCTAAGTTGCGGAAGTGTAAAAACGTGGGTCACTTAATAGCCTCCAAGATTGGTGTTTGCTTATTAGTCATTGGCCCTCTCTGTTCACCCTGCGCGTGTGTGTGTAGTTGGGTGGGGTGCAAATGGTTGCCCTGTTCATCAATGGGACACTCTGTTCTTTTCATGGACCACAATCTTTCTGTATCTACCAAGCTTCCTGTTGTTTCAAGTTCTATTCAATTACCCTCTCTACTCTTGTTAATCACACGTTTATTTCTAGCCTGGCAAAATTCCATTACATTCGTTTTACTATTCCTATGCGATGGATGCTTCTGCAGGAATGGTGCAGGTGACAGAGTTTGCAGAGCAGGCCTACTTACTTTCCTTATTTGACATCCATTTGTGCCCAAGTAGGCGTTAGAACAATGTACTGAGTTGTGTGTTTCAGGTTGTTTCCCATTGTATTGACAGGAAGGCATAAAATAGAAGCAGAATATGGAAAACAAAAAGAAGAATATGGAACAAAATCCATTTAAGTCTTTAAGATCTGCTGCTTTTTTCTTTTACATTTTGGTTCCAATAATCTCTCCAGACCAACTTCAGTATAGAAGAGATTGCAAAAGATGCTTGCTCGCTAATCGTGACTGTTTGTCACTTCCAATTCCTTCCTTGAAAACCACCTGATACATTTTCACCAACGTCTGAATTGGCGTTCTTTTCAAGAAAAAGATAAATATCTAATCTGGTTCTTTAGAAGCTGATTTAGAGGATTGGAATATTCCGAAACGCTTCTTAAATGCAGATTTCCCCTGGAAACAAATTCAGGTGGACGTAGGCCAGTGTTAGCTATAGCATCCAGATTGTTCACAAATGGATAATAATCTTGCAAGTTAGAAGAAATACCTCGCAATGTGTTGCAGAGAAACCTTGGGAAAATTCCTGCGTACGCTCCATTGAAGCTTCAATCTTGGTCACTTTCTGTACCACAATATCAATAATGCAGACCAGAGGGTACTCTTTAAAGACAGTTTCACATGTATCCAACATTTGTACGCACAAACAGAAAGCATACGAATTAATCATCTTGATACTTGCCTTACTCAATACAAGAGAACTAGCTGTGTCGTCGAGATACTGTTGCTGTTGGCTTCTCACTTGCTCTTTGTTCTTCTTTTTGTTCTTGCTTTGCTTTGCCAACTGGTCGTAGCAATATTCATCGTCTTCGCAATAATGGGGAGGTCCAGAAGATGCATCTGAAACCATTGACAAGTCCTCTTCTTCATCTTCCAACCTGGCATAATCTTCGCCAACGTTATATTCACCAAATCCCTGAAACTGGGTTTTGGAAAGAGAGGATTGATCCAAGTATGAGGTCCAACCAGACTCACATCCGCTCATTCTCAGCCCCCCTGCACAACCCAAACTCTAAACGGGATCACTTATATAGACTCTTATTACCAACAGCAACAGTGATAAGCACTGATAGAGAGAAAAAAATGAGTTGCCCCCTATCCTTTCGCCTTTCTTATTTTATCCGTTTCGGAATCGATCAAATTTGCCAGTTGGCTTGAGTATGTATAAATTATACAACAGTAATTGGTAGTAATAACACCCAGATTATTGCTTCGTCATGGCTTTTTGGGCGAGAATTATGCGATGGTTGCTACCAACCTCAATTACTTTTGGCAGTAATCTGTGAAAAAAAGGAAACTTGAGCATGTTCCTCTCTTATGACAACTAGAAAAGCTATGGGATCTATAGATATGTGTTAACGAAATTAAGATCCTGAAAGGCCTAATTGCAAAAAAGTCTGATCAGTTCAGTACAGTCCCTTGGATGCCATGTCTATTCTTGTGTTTGAAACTTCAATGATTATGGTCCTGAGTCCTTTGCAATGACCCACCACTACCAGCCAGAATAAGCTGAAGCACATCATTTTGCTAAACAACAGTCGCTTCCATTTCCTTTTTTTCCTTTTCTCGTTTCCATTTCCAGGTACTGTAAAAAGAAATGAAGTTTCAGGTTGAATTAACTCGAAATCAACTAAAGAAATTTAAATTAATCAGAATTTATGCTTTAATCAAATTTTAAAAAAATAGATTTGATATTTAATTAATTTTAATTATAAAGTTCATTATTTTCTTTATCTTAATTTTTTTCTATTAAAAATAAAGATAAATTCTTTCAACACTCCACCGTATTAAAAGGACAAAAAGACAAAGGCTACTAGTCAGTTAAACTTGCATTTTGCTTTGTGCATGCATATACAGCGATCGAAGATTTTGAAGCTGCGTGATCTGTCTTTACTGTCACCAATCATCTTCCCCATATCTATCAAGTTTTGACAAAACTAATGGTACCTGCCTATTCGATGAGTGCACACAACAAGAACTATATGTTTATTCATCCCCACGTACGTTAGTCGTTCTCTTTAATAATCACTCTCTTGTCACCAACTGTTGACCCTTTTGATGGTCACTTCTATTAATCTATTCCATGGTCTCAGTCGGCTTTTGGCACTCGTAATACTCTTGTGGCTTGAGTATTGATTCCTGTTGACTTAAGAGAGAGTCCGGATTCCAATTTGCTCTTAGGTTTTGTAAGCATTCGATCTAAACCTTTTCCAAGGTTTAGCATCCACGTAAAATCTCAATAATGAATCCATTTTCATTAGAGCTATCACATGAATTGCTGTTAAATTAAATAAAGATTGTGGAAATCTTGGTTAGCGACAAAGAACTTTCCCATTTTAAGGTACCCTCGTACGTCCAAGTTAGCTGTTTATGGGACCCTGTTTTTATCAGGAGAATAAGCATCAGCTATAACGTTAAATAATGCCAACCCCAGCAACATTTTTATCTTTGGGACTCCAAGACTTGTCCTTCAATTAGCGACAAATTGTTGTGTGAATCCTGACAGGATATTTTCTTGCGTGAAAAAGTTAACCTGAAACACAACTCATGCTTAAACTCGTTGTCAGGTTCATATTACTTGCTTGTAAACGAATTAACAACACATGTATATACATATAACTTTGTTTGACATGTAGTGTGTACTCTAACAGGTGATTGAGCCCAGAAGCTGACGGGTGAGACAATTTAGAAATGAGAATGAAGCAACGTATAAAGATCAATAATGGGGACCAGTCAAGGATCCTCTTCTGAATCGAAAATGGTCCCGGACACTCATGCACACACTAATGTTGCACATGCTCTTTGTAAGCTTGTGGCCCTTTGCCAGTCCACAGGATCCGTAATTCGTGTGAGTGCACACAGTCGGATTAGTTCGATTTCTTGGGTTTCCATTTTTGGTTTTTGTTTCAACCATTCGCTCTGTATAATTGAGGGAAGCTATCAGAATCTCAATCATTTTTCACGTCTGTGTGGGATTTGTAGCTGTGGACTGTGGACTTCTCTTTTCATTTGACCTTCTTTTTTACAACTGTTTCTTCTGTAAATTATCACTTCACGTTGGTTTACTTCTCACAAGAACATCCATTAAAGATAACCGAGTTCATGCAGTAATAATGATGATGTTAATACCAAATAGAGTCTTTGCCATTGGTTATACAGAAATGACACTGCATGGTTTTAGTCTATATTATGTCAGGCTTGATAGGAATTTATAATAAAATGGAATGGAATACAATATTATTTTATTGTTTGAGTGGAAAGATGGAACCCGAAAGTTTTTCATATTACATCTCACTTCATGCTAAACAGTAAAAACATAAAACTTCCGATTTAAGAGTTTAGGATAAAATATAGAATAATAAATATGTAATACCTAATATACCCTACCCTGGTATCAAGCAAGACAACACATTTGGGCATCGAAAGAGGAAGAACACCGGGGCAACAGTGCACTCGTCGTTGACAACTGTGACCATGCAAATCCGCACTTTTCCAAACCTAAAAAACACTTTGAACAAAAGAAGCATTGGCCCATTCCTCACACGAGGAAGAAAGAGTCACAATTGTGACTTGTTAAGTGTGACATTGGTAAGTCACAACCACTGACGGAGCCAGAAATTTAATATAGGAAGATCCAAATATTTATTTTTTAAATTTTGAGGGGTCCAGTACACCACTGACCTTTAAATAACTGTCGTTATATATATATATATATTTAAAATAATTTTTTAAAAAAAACCTTGGGGGGCTCAATGCACCCATATAGCTCCATGTAGCTCCGTCGGTGGTCACAACTGTGACTTATCTAGATACTGAGCAAATCGGACCGTGAGAGAGAAAGAAAGAAGAGGAGAAGAGAGGAGAAAACAAAGAGAGAGAGAGAGTTAGTTGAAGATTGAGAGCATATAATAGTCATTTATTATTATTATACATACATTACATTCTATTTTATCCAACATTCAAACAACATTTCACTATATATTACATTATGAACTCTTTCATATTTCTCAAACAACAATTTTCTAATATTACACCATTTACATTTCATTCCATTATAAACTACTTCATTTCATTTCATTAAAAATTTTACATCCAACCAAACATAACCTTAGCGTTGGATAAAGAATTGAAGGAAAAAAGATGAAAAAAGAATAATCCTATTTACATGGTGATTTTTTAGTGATTATTAGTAATAATAATGATCATTATTAATAATTGATCATAATTTTTTTAAAAAAATTTATGAGTAGAGGGACCAATTGTATGACCATTCAATTTGTAATTATTAGTACTTATTATTATTAATTTTTTATTTTATTAAAATAATATGTTTTAACATTTATAATATTAATGAAAAATGATTTAACACCAAATCTTTTCTTTTAACAAAATATGTTTATATTGTAATAATTAAAATACTTGTAATTTCACTTGACCTAAAAAAATATTATAATATATTAAATAATTGTGTTTATACTCTTAGAAATTTTAAGAATCTTAATATATTCATTTATTAATACATAAATTAAATTATATTAAACTCTTGAATCTCAATTAATAACAACAACAATCAGTAAAATACCATTAAAATGTAGAGTTGGAAGAGATTCACTATTATATACCTTTACCTGTATGGTAGTTAGTTGAATCTCAATCTATAACATACTTCACAACTTTTCGGCTACACTTAAATACACCTAATTTTTAAAAAATACACCTAATTTTTCAACATTCAGACCGAAAAGGTCTAACTGAAACGATTAGAGAATGGGGCTTGCATGGTCCCCAACAATGGAAAGGTCAAATCTTTGCCAGGTACTACAGTGTGGTCAGGTCGTGGAAGCACCACCACCATCTCCCAACATTCAAAACTCTCCATACGTTTTGTTTACACAAGTTAAAAGAACGCATGAAAAGGAGGGGGGAAAAAAGGCAAAAAGAAAGGGTTCTGCACTTTCCTTCTCCTCGTGGCAAAACAAGTATTTGCAGGTCCTTGCCCCGGGTAACTTGGGTGGCAAACTAACAGGATCAATTGGTACAAGGTTCTAGGTTCGACTTCTGATAGTGGGAGAAAGTGACCGCTCTATTAGAGAGCTGCCCAAGATCAAACCGTGATTCACTCCTCTAACAGTAGTCAGCCTGCGACAGAGAGCCCTTGAAATTGAGGATCAACCTTTTGGTACAAGTAGTTGCAGGTCCTTATCAACCTAAAACAAAAGTCAAATCTCCTTTTACGTCGACAAAGGAACTT
Source organism: Erythroxylum fimbriatum (assembly GCA_026770325.2). Taxonomy (NCBI): domain Eukaryota; kingdom Viridiplantae; phylum Streptophyta; class Magnoliopsida; order Malpighiales; family Erythroxylaceae; genus Erythroxylum; species Erythroxylum fimbriatum. The sequence goes on along the minus strand of JANZLH020000018.1, from coordinate 41,672 downwards.
TAGTTACATTTTGTCTTCGTCACATTAATTTGATCTTCCAAAGTATTGTGAAATGTAAAACTCCCTTTTCTGTGCATTTATTTACTGTACACACACACATATTTCTGTTTTTTGCATCTCTCTGACCTAAAAAGTGACGTAGGGTTCCATCCAAGTCCACAAATTCCACCAGAAATCTCCAAACTCCTGTATGTCCTAACCCAGCATTCCACGTAAATATATACAAATATACTTCACGGGTCTAAGCAGATCTCACTGTATCTTCGAAACATGCTAGTGAGGATCCTGAAGAACAAAATTCAAGGTCCCATCACTTCGACTCTGCATCACTGGATAGGGAAAGGGGCGGCAGATCTGTTACCAGAACATATAAACCTGTCCTGTCCTAACGCCGATAGACCCTCCAAGATTTATGTCTTTTTACGCGACAATAATGCAAGCAAATGCACAGGAAAATCACTCGAATGGACTTAACATGACAATAAAGTGTTCTACCTCGGTGTCGTCGCTTTTTGCACAGGTTAAATGGTCGGTTACTTTCAAACTGATAGTTGCAAGTATTGATATTCTCTCCTTTTTTTCTTAACTTCTTGTTGGCGAATGTGATTCACAGCTACTCTACATATCAAATAGTAGCTGAACAAGTGATCCAAATAGAATAGGGTTAAATTTCGTACTTGGAAATGCAAACCAGCTCAAGATTTGGAAATTCTTGGTCCCATGCATTGGGATAATAAATATCTTGGTCGGTGCAACTTGGCCAGCCGGTCCAATGAGTAGCCATTTTCTTCCCGATGACACCAACACTTCAGAAATCACGGTAACAACTCAAGACTCATAATCCATCTCATACAACCTATTATTACTATCACAATTATTAGTTATTACATCAAAAAGATTCACTTGAACACATTTTATCAATGTTTTAAAAACTGAACCGGTGATTGAACCGGAGAAGCAACTGATTTAAGAGTTAATGGTTCAACTGAAATTTAACCGTGGTTGAACCGGTAATTAATAAATATATAAAATTTTATTTTATACATTATA
>JANZLH020000018.1:19811-30262 GCA_026770325.2 Erythroxylum fimbriatum | reverse complement strand
ATAAAAATAAAAGAAAAAATCATAAATCGAAACTATAATTAAATTGAAATCAAAAGCAATAATAAAATAAACAAACTCCATAACTTGACTTTAATGAAATTAATAGAAATTCATAATTGAAATTGCAGAAACTTAAAGACATAAGAAAATTTGAATTAACTAAAATCCCTAAATCTAATAATGAACTAATTGGAAATTATAAGAGAAATAAACTTTAAAACTAATTGAATGGAATTGTCGGCAGCCTATAGAATTTGCGATGATGCTGGAAAAATAATAAAGAGAATTGCGGCAAAACAAGAGGAGAGGTGGCAATTGATGAAACTTGGACCAGAGGCAGCTTTGAAGATGATATGCGTCGATGTTGATGTTCCATGATGAAGCAACGTGAACAAGGAAGAAAACAAGGGATGCGTGCGTAAATAGATGATGTTGTTTAAACAATTGAAGAAAATTAATTGCAAGGGTGGAGATGTGCGACGATGATGTGTCTGGAACAAGAAGGAAAACAAAGTGATTTGTGGCAGAACAAAGATGAGGTTGTGTGTCGATTTGCGATGAATAATAAAGAAATAAAAGTAAACCAAGGATGCGATGATCAAAAAGCAAACGAAGATGCTGCTGGAAAAACTTGAAATGTGGACAATGAAAAATATAGAGGATGCGGCAACTACTGGAGCAAAGAGATAATGTGCGATGGTTTATTTTGAAAACAAGAAATCAATTGACTGGAAAAACAAGAAGAGAGCTACGGCTGTCCAAGGAGAAAATAAATAAATAAATCATATTATATACCTAAGCTACGACTAAACCTACTAGAATAAAAGCCTAAGAAATCAGAGGGTGCGACTGCCCTTTTAAAGAAAGAATACCATCTTTTAACCCTAAACCAATACATATGCGGCAAACAACATTAGCATCCTTCTTGAATTGAATCTCTTCATAATCTTGACTGGATTTTGTCCCAATTAGATAATCTTCTAATTTCGGTGGGAAATATCTTGTTTAGAGATTGAGACGATCTTGAACTGCTGTGTTCTAATTGGATTCCAATTATGGAAAATTTGCAGATTTGGGATTCTGTCCATATTTTTCCTCTTTTCGATCATTTTTCGTCTTTTTGGTATTGACAACCACCTGTGAATATTTAACAATTAATTCCATCAATTTGTGAATATCAATTTCACAAATCAATAAACATTAAGTCCAAAATATATGCATTTTAATTGACTTAACAAGTTCTAACCTATTATTATATTATCTTATTATGTAATATTTTTATCATTTTATATTATTTACAATTACCAACTATTAACTGCAGTCGCTCGTAGATATCTTTTTTTGTTTCCTTATTTCACTTTTAAGATAAAAGGATTTCTTTTCTTTTTGTAATATTGTGTTTGATCTTTAACATTTGAATTTACCATTTTTTTGGTCAATAAATGGCGCCAAGTTAATACCTATTTTTTTCTTTTCCTTTTCTTCACCATATGCAATAAACATTAATCATAAGTATCAAAATTATTTGGCAACATAGCTCTTGCGTTCCAAATCCTCCTTTATTTTCTTATTGTAATAAATAAATTTTATTGGACTAATCTCAGTAATATACTTTTAACAACAATAATAGCAACAACATTTTAGTATAAATCTTACTAAGATGCAAGTCTGAGGGGGTTCAATAATACGTAGCCTTAGCTCCAACTATTAAAGAGATTATTTTCGATAGATCCACAGAAAGGAAAGAAAAAATATTGAAAACGATTTATGGAGGAGAAAAAAACAATAAACAAATATGTAAATAACTAACTGCATAAATAAAAAAATAAAAGTAAAAATAAATTTTAATTTTAATTTTAAAACTAAAATAAATGTTAAATTGAGTATATAAAAAATAGAGAAAACTAAGTAAATAAATAAAACGAATATGCAATTTAAAAAAGAAAAAAATATAAAACTAAACTAAACTAAAGGTCAAATACTATTAACAAAGATATTTAAGGTAATTACAAGATATAAGAAACGAAAAAAAAGAAAAAAGTTTAAAAGGTATATGAAAAGAAAACGACCTCTTTATGAATAGAAATTGGTCGGGTCGGCTTGGACCGGCCTTACCCGGCCCAACTTCAGGCCTGGATATCGACGGCCCAATGACCACAGCCCGATCGGCCCTGCGGGTGTTAGACTCCCATGCAAACGCTACGACTCACGTAAAGACCTAAACCTAGCGACAACTCCAGGTATATAAGGCATTATTCCTACCGGATTCAGGTATGACATATCAACCCTACTTTTCTCTGTTTACGGCAGCCAAAACCTTACAAATACTAACTTAATCGTTCGAGGGGCCTTCCGGGAACCAACCCCTGGCGTGCCTTCATCTGTTTTGCAGGTATCTCACAGCCAGAATTACACAAGTTATGGATCAGAACAACGACGGTCAACTTCAACAGAATCCGACTGAACCAAGTATATTTTATTAATATAATAATATTTGATCGTAATGTATAATTGGAATTTCAATCTTTAACTTTTCATTTAAACTCTATCTTTTAATAAAAAGTTTCGATGGTCCCTTGTGGAATTGATGATTTTTGGAGAGTAGAATTTTAAAAAAATAAACTTTTAAATGAGTAAGATAAAATCTTATCTAAGATGAACTAAGTTATACTAGACTCCACAAGTAATTAGATTAGAATGGATAGACATTTATCTAAAAGTCTACACTAAAAAATTGAAAAAAAAAGATAATTATTGTTGCATTTTCATAATATTTGATATTTTCTTAAAAGAAATTATACATTCATTGCATGTCATATCTTTATCTGCCTTATATAATGACCCACCTCTCTTTTAGCACTTCTAATCATTGTGGATATGATAACTGCTTTGTTGAAAAATAAGTTTGAACAATTAACGACATTTGAAAGCATTTTTTTTATTCTTATTTGATTCAAAGAAATTTAAGTTGTTGGATGATAACGAACTAAAAGAATTTTGCTCAAATTTTATAACAACTTTTTTTTCATGATAACGTGTTGGTTGTAGATTTAGAAGATTTTGTTTTTTAAATTAAAAGTGATACAAATGACTTTGCCAAATAAGCTAATGTCATTTGTTGAAATTCTTGAATTTATTAAAGTTGCAAACTATTATCCAAATGATTTAATTGCTTATCAAATTATATTGATTGTCCTGTTCCTGTAGCATCAGTTGAGAGAAGTTTTTTAAAATTAAAATTATTGAAAACTTATTTGAAATCATCAATGTCACATGAAAGAAGAATGATATATTGGACAATATTAATCTTCATACTGTTATTAATGATTTTATATCTATAAATGTGCAGAGACATTGTTTTTATGATTATCTATGTACTTGTTCATGTAATTCTCTTGGTTTTTTGCAATTTGATATTGTTGTTCGGTTGATGTTATTGTTATTTTGTTGTTGCTACTACTATTTTTTGTGATTTTATTGTTGCTGACATTTGTAAGATGTTGTTAGTTGTTATTATGATCATTTAGTATTTCATTAAGTATGTCGATTTTTAGCTTGAGTCACTTATGTATAAATATTAAATTTTAATAATAAAAATATGCATTTAAAGTTTACAAATTTATATATTATCAATTCATTAGACCCTTTTTTTTCCCTACTTTGTCTAGCACTATAAAACATTTTGAATGACCCTAAATGGTGGTGATAGGAATGTCAATGGCCCGACTCGACAAGTCGGGATAGGTCGACTCGTGGACCAACCCGATCATTGGTTGACTTATCCGTGGTCCGACCTGTAGCTCGACGGGTCATGGGCAGGCTGGGCTAACCCAACCCATTACATATTTAAAGAAAAGCATCAAACACAACGTCGTTTTTTAAGTAACAATCGAGTTACGGGCTAGCTCGTGCTCGGCCCAACCTGGACTCATGGCTCGGTCGGACTGATCACTTTTGGCCTATGGCCTAGTCAACTTAGGCTTAAATTAAACTAAACCAGGTTAAAATTGGCATCCCTAAGTAGTGCCGAAGGACTCGAATTCCATAGATAAACTATTGGGAATGCAGAGCACGAGGTTTGTGTCGGAAATTTGATGTCCAATGATTGCGATGTTGTCGATGATATGTGAGACAAGAATTAGAAACTCAGTTATAGAAATTAGGATCAGATCACCTGTTCTACCTTTGTTGTTTCAACGTTATTCCAACTTATCTCATACACACATTTATATGAAACCTACATAAATACGTGGATGAAATAAGTTGAAACAGCGTTGGAACAACAAAAGTGGAATAACATACGCCTCTCCGTAGAAATTGGTCCTCTTTTAAGAGGTACAGGTTCCAATAAAGATCATATTGTTGAGAGGTTAGTTGTTGCAAGAAATGTTGTTCAAAAGTTACCCAAAGAGCAAGAGCAGTGGGACATCCGAAGGTAAGTCTTACAATTGAGCCCAAGAGGGATGCAGTAAGAAAGCAATACATAAGGCATCAAACTTTTGCCATTTCTGATATTCCGGAAAAGACAAGGAGGAGCTTGATTCAATTGTTTAAATATGACAAATGGGTCATCAACATGGCCCAAGAGATTGGATGCAGTAAAAATAGCCTCAACTTGATTTCGCATTATTGGTTGAAACCAAAGTTTTTTTTTGGTAAATGTTGAAACCAAAGTTGTAGTTAGAAAATTTGCAATATGGTTAAGTAGGAGAATCCGAGAATTGATATTATGACATGTTTGATTGTAATATGGTTAAACTAAACTTGGGATCAAAATTTCTGTTCCAATTATAATATTTTTATAATATTTTATTAAATTTCATCTACTCATTTATGTGAATCTTATATAAATATATTAATGAGATTTAATAAAACAAGATTAAAACAGATAATTTGGCGCGTGCTAACATCGGACCGGATGTAGCAAAAAGAATACGGCACCGAAATGGAGGTAAAGGTATAGAAGTGGCACGCAACACGATGTTCACCCCCCACTTTTCATCGGTCTTTATAAGCCATAAGGTATTCAGTTTCTGCTCCCAAGGGCATAACCCTTTAGCTAGCCAATCAGATACAAACTCATCCCCATCCCCAATTGAATTGCATGCAAAACAGGAACGTGTGCAAGAGCCAAGTGTTGAAAAGCAAGTCCAAAAATAACCGCCCCAGGAATAATGAGGGCATTTCGTTTCGGCAAAACATTTACATACACGACCAAACCAATGAGGATAGGTGTAGTCTCGCATGTCACTCAACTCCACACGCGTTATGATGGGAGCCGAGCCCATTTGTAATTGGTGTAAGATGCGAAAATACCCTCCAGAATCCGGAGTCCAGACACAACACTCCCAGTCTCCCCGAGACCATAAATGAATACGAAACACAGTCTCAGTTTGTGTGAAACCACTGTGTATCTTATTGGATAGGTGTAAGCTTGCATGGACCCACTTCACTCCCAAATCCCATATGTCACTTTCTCTAATCTTCTCAAACACGTACCCGTCGTACAGTTTCCAAGTGTCAATGTCTCGTGCATCTTCGCTTCATGTTGCCTTACGCTGATTGGCTGACCTCCTCTCATAAGAAAATTTCCTCAACCGCATTCTTCTCACATGAACATGGGGTCTCTCTTCTAAGTTTGCCTCCCTCTTCCATCTTCCGCCATTATTAATGACCAGAGCCACATTCTAAGCTCTCCTGCAAGAGATTCTGGGGTGTTTTTTTTTTCCCTCTTCCTCGCCTCTTCTGTGCTTGGGTGAAGAGTAATCCAAGTGATAGGTCATCTGAGCACAAAACAAAAAACAGGCAACATGATTAAGACCCTGAGTCCTTGCTCTAACACAGCTAAAACAGCTGAAATTATGTCTAGGTATAGGCCTATAGCACCAAAGCCTGAGGTTTCTGAGAGTTCTGGTGTTGAGAGTTCATTCATGTCTCAGAAGATCAAGCAGTCTCCTTACCTGAGGAACATTTGGCCAGAGTTGCAGGCCAGACCCACTAGAACCAGAAAGAGAGGTAGAGCTGCCATTTATCCAACTGTCCTCAAGCGAGCAAGGACACAGATGCACGGCCTTCCTAACACCACACATGCAATATCTTCCGCTTCGCATCTGTTGGCGCAAGGTTTCACTCCAGCTGGAACTCCTCACCTTTCTCTTGCAAACCTGGTTGCTGTCAACAACAACATGGAAAATCAGCTCCCAGGACGTTCAGATCTGGTGACACTTCCTCTTATGCCATGTACTCCATCAATCGCAGCTGTTGCTCAGAAAATAGTACCTGAACACAGTTGCATGGACACAGGTAAGGAGCAGTTGATTGATTTGAACAAAACTGCTGAAATACCAGAGGAAAAGGACCTGTTGCAGCAATTGAAGCAGGAATGTCCCACCAGTATCGTAATAGCACCTCAACCAGTTCGACCTGTAGGCTCGAGCATATTCATCTGTTGCATCAATGAAGACCCAAACTTGACCCCACCAGTGCAAGTTTCTAAGAAGGCAGAGGAAGTTGAGGAAGAAGTAGAGTCTGAGATCTTCCCTGCTGTGATATCTGATTCTAACAACAAAGTGAGGCTGGTAAATTCTGCTTATAAGGAAATGGTAGGCCAGCCGGAGTGTTCGTGGCTTGATTCCATGGTCTCCAACGATGGGAGGCTGAGTGGTGCATGCAAAAGGATCTGTGGAGAGGTGATACTTCATCTTTCTGAGTCGAGGGTCCCAATTTCATCAAATGGCTTTTCATGCTGGGTGCGGATAGAGTGGGGAAATGAGGGAAAGAAGAATTCGACCAACGCTTTCTGTGACGTGATGAGGTTGTCGTGCGAATCCAAAGACTACCTGTTCACTTGGAGGTTCCATACCCATAACAGAGAGGGGTCTCAATCAAGCACCAACTTTTGAATAGTTCATAATTTAATGTACACAATAGTTTGCTTTGCTTGATAATGCAAACTGATGTACCATGTATAGACATGGCAGCTAATCTACCATGTACACCTCAAAGTATATATATAGTTCGGTCAGCTTTCAATTTATGGTTTTAACCTTTTGGTAAACACCTAGGCTTCTTTCTCTCTTATTCACTCTTCCTCAAAGGCTCATTCAAATGGGTGGGCATCATGCTAAAGCCTTTATTTGGCTAAGAAGTAAATGTAGAAACAGAAAGATTTCACACAACATAATTACATTCCATAATATTTACAGCTAAACGCCACTCAACTAAGAAATTGTTCATAAAGCATTAACTTCTCAACGTTTTGAATAGCAGAACATTACTTATTCCCGATCTGTGCCGGGCCCTTCCATTTGAAATTGTCAGCATATGACTTGGGCTGAAGGAAGTGAAATATTAATTTGTGATTCACGGAGGAATATATCATTTAATAACAAAATCTGCAGAAACTAAGCTCAATTATTTGAAGTAAATATGCCCGTAGGAATGCTTAATACCTTCAAAAGAGGAGTGTGACGTTTCTTGACCTGCATCGGAGTTGAAATATCATCAGCGTCATGATCCAAATGCGAATTATCAGACCTTTGAACCTATTTATTCTAATTAATCACCATGACAAATAATTTCCAAAGGTGAACTGATTCAGAGAATGAGAATGAGAAAAAGGACCAACTCTGAGGTCCAGATCTAACGTATTTTTCAAGAAGACGACAAAAGTTTGATTAAAAATAAACAAAAGTCCAAACTAGAGTTCATTTGTTCCATGTGACAAATTTGGTGCCATCATATTTAAAGAGCACATAAGTTCATAGTATCTTGTCCCCAGATCAAATTTATTTTTCAACCAGAAGAGAAAAGTTTGATTCAACAAAAATAAGAATCCAAATTAGAGTTCATTTGTTTCATGTGACAAATACGGTGCCATCATATTTAAAGAACACCTAACTCTAGAGTATGATATCCTCCGCAGCTTTAAGTGACTGCTAAACTACGACCAAAGGCAAATCTTTATAAACTTTGTGAGAATAGCAATCACGAAGGAAAATGCATCGTTCATATACGGATAAGGTACTGCGTTTCAAAAAATATTTGAATTGCTGAATCGCGCGCTAAGCAGGAAGATATGCCTTACCACATATTCCCAACCATGTTTTTCAGCGAACGCCTTCGCAGCTTCTTCACTATCAAAGTCAAGTCCTGCATCCCCAACATTGGCGTAAGGGTCTCCAGTGGGCGTCCAACCCATCAATGGATTTTCCCACCTGCGTAAAATATGAACCACCGTCATTATTGATATCATCAACTTGAAGTTTTCCACACAACAGAAACTTCCATCCGTAATTTCAATGAGTTAGGTAAGTAATTTTTTTTATATTTTCACAAAAAATTATGATCACCAAAATGCCAATTTTGAAAATCATCCCATGAAGCAGCAGGATGAAAGTGAGAACAGGACGCTGGACTCTGTGCAATTTATATAGGCACGTGATGGTTGCACAACTGGAGGACGTGGAGTGAGAACCTATCAATCGGTGCTTATAGGAGTTTAATGCACGTATAAGTGCCCTTTGTGAAGACATCTCCGCTCGAATGTAGAACCCCATGTGTCCATCAATAAGGTTTTCCCAGTATAATTTGTTTATGAACTTCAAAGCAATATTGTCAACCATGCTGCTAATAACTTCTGAAATGTATTGATATATCGCTGCTTGTGCTTCATAGATAAGTTGAAGTAAAAGGTGCAATAGACCAATCATACTTTTGAGTCGACAGAAAATCAATTTTCCATCTCCCAAGTTTCCCTGAGCCCTGTTGAGATGCAGTTCGAGCAGGCGAATAAATTATTACCTATCATAAGAAAATGAATGAAATAAGACAACCAAAACTTGCCATGAAAGATTACAGAAACAAAATGCCAAAAAGGATAGTTTTGCGGCAGACAAACATCTGTCCCACTAAGAGAAAATATACCCAATTTGGATATTGGAACATAAAAGTACCACAATGTGAAACTACAAGTTCACTCAAGTCTAGTAAATTGCTACTTCATTCTGCTTTGCCAGTTCAGTGAAAAAGATAACAAACAGTCATCTATTTATAATAACAATATTGGAATAATATCACTAGCAACTATTGCAGGAAGCAGTTTGATATATTCCTTCTTACTGGCCTTGAGTACATGCTGAATGCACAAGTCAATAACAAGGGAAGATTCCTACAAACTTGTAGTTCGTAATAAGAGGAAAGAAACTTGAATTTCGGTTTATCAAGAGAAATATTAGACTGGTATGTATGCTCAAAGGTAAAATCATATTTTGAGTCCGCAGATGATCATCTGAACATCTTTGAGATCTAGCAGTACTAATTCTCGAATTGGATTCTATGCATCTTGTACTGTAATGAAGATCCTTATTTATGAAAGTTAACTGCCAGGATAGTAAATGAAGTTTGATTACCCAAACATTAGCAAGATACAACTCTAGGTGTTACGTAATCTTATATCTAAAACTTGTTTAAACTTCATTGTTTCTTTATCACATACAGAGTACAGAGACTAAGAGTGAGTTTACGACATGATCGGTGTTTACTTATAACAATGTCAAAGTTCTACCTTACAGTTTTATCAAAAATCCATGTGATTCCCCAGACAACGAGAAATTTAAGTCGTTTCATTCTTGGACGAATTCTTCACCAAATCACTGAATGGATAAGAAGTTATACAACATGCCAATTTCAGTTTTCGATTAGCAATTTCACTTTTTTTTTCTCCTATACTTAACAGCATTTCTAAATCGCTTATCATACAATCTCACAGCTACACAAGTTCTCTAATGGATAAGATCACTTATTGAAATGGTACAAAAACGATTGCTTTCTCTTTGACAACTTCGTTCGCAAATGACCTGACAGTTACATTCCTTCACAATTTTCCCTCCTATTCTTCCAAGTTCTAAACACAAATTCGAAAAACTCTGTTAACGTAGTTCCATGACGCAAGCAAATAAAACAGACACAAAAGGGCAACAAAAAAGTTACCAGACTAGACGTACTCTTCTTTTAAGCTGTTCCTCGGGGATACCGGAGACCATGCCGACCTCGCCTGGTTTGACCTCTACCAGAGAGTCCGTAGAGCACAATCTCCGGGAAGAAGAAACGAGAGCCCACTGGCGAGCTTGAGCAAGGCTCAGAACGCCTCTCTGCAGAGAACTTGCCATGATTCGTCGTTTGAAATTCGATCGGTGCGTTTGAATGAAACAGAGTTGATTGACGTGCAGTGAGAGTTTTCACTAAAATTGTCGCTGCGAAGTTGCGAGAAGTTTCCCGCTTTTGCACTCCGTTACGCCGAGTTCAGATCTTCTGTCTATACGGTGTCAAAATTTATGTGGGTCCCACGTCATAAGGGAATAAACGTCCGTGATGAAACAACCTGTTAGTTAATGATGTACAGTATTTTAATATTTGAGTTTTAGAAATTACCCCAAATCTCCTAAATATAC
>JANZLH020000018.1:0-12386 GCA_026770325.2 Erythroxylum fimbriatum | reverse complement strand
GTTTTATGTATAGCTTTGAGTTCTGTTCTTTTGCTTTTAATCCGACCCCTTTTGAAATCTTTGCTTATAATTCCTTCGTCCGACATCCGATTGATTTCGTTTTTGAAGCGTTGGATTCCTAAGACTTTTAATTTCATTTTCATGAGAAATTATGATTTTTAGGAGATTAAATGAAAAGAGATTTGCTTGAACCAAATTGAGAGGATTGGTTAAAGGTTATGAGTTAGATAACTTTCTAAACAGGGTTTAGTATTTTGAGAAATTCGGGAGCTGTACAGATCCGATTGAGTTGATTCTTGAGGCCAAATAAAATTGCGATATGGAGCTACAAATCATGTGAAGGGATCGAGTTTCAATTTAGTCCCTAAGGTTGTCAATTTTTAAGTCGAAGTTGGTGTTGCTGTTCAGTCGTGGTTTTGTATGGTCTGTTCGTATTTTGGCCATAACTTCCTCAATTATGAACCAAATTGAGTGATTGTGGTGTCATTTTTAAAGGGGAGACATAGAGGAACAATTGTCAAGAAGAAAGTGTTACCAAATTATTTCGTTTAGCCACTCAAAATCAGGACGCAAGTTATCAGTTTTTCAAGATTCTGTGCAGGGGTAATTTTGGAAGTTAACTTAAATGGAGGGGCAATTGGGTAATTGGCCACTCATTAAATGAAACACCATATGTTGCTGTCGTTTTGGAGAGGGAGCAGCAGTAGATAACACGACAATATGAAGAAAACAAAGGAAAGAAACGAAAATGAGAGAGGGAGAGAAGAGAGAAGCATCGGATGAAGGAGAAGAAGAAGAAGATGAACACAGCAGCTAGATTTCGGTTTGTGAGGGACTTCAAGGGTGATTTTCGAGTAGACTCAAGAGGGAAATAGTGGAAGAACATGGAAGCTTGCTATGGAGAGTGGAAAATCCGAAAATGGGAGGAAGATGAAGGTAAGTGATGGTTTTTTTTAAGCTTTGGATTTTGTTGAGATTTTGGCTTAGATTAGATAAGAATGTTATGGGTTTGGTTTTTCTTAAGTTAATAGAAGTGATTATGCTATGATGATGATTGATTTTAGATTATGGTGAGTTAGGGATTATGCCCAATTTTGGGATTTGGGGTTTTTAGAAATTGTTGGATTTAGATGGCTTGAAATATGATGAGTTTGTGATTTCTTTAGTCAATTTGAGAGATTATGCTATTTATGACATTGAATTTGGGTGAATTGGTTTAGGGAATTTTATGTTGGAAGAAAGAATGAAGCTATGGTCAAATTGAGGTTTGGGACAAGCTCCTAGCATCGATTCGAGGTGGGTAACGTATTTATATTTCGAATTATAAGCTTCGTGTGTGTTCTTGAGGAATTAAGAAAGTGAATGGATTTGTAAGTATTGTTTTCGAAAAATATTGTTTTGACTATTTGATGAAGTTAAATGATGGTTTGGTTGTTTTTGAAAGATCTAGAAGAAAAATGTTTTGGAAGTTTATTGTTTATATTTTCGGAAAATCAAGAAAGAAAGTATTTTCGAATTTTTATTTGTTTCCGTATGATTTTGATAAATTGATAGAATTTCTGAAGTTAATAAATGAATTGTTAAATTATGAAAATTGTTACATTTATTGATTTGAAAGTTTAATTAAGAAAGTGTTAATTGATGATATTTGAAATTTTTCAGGAAATTATGTCTTTGAAAAAAATCAAGAAGAGAAAAGATTTGAAAAATTTATTTAAGGAATTATTATTCATTATGTTTGAATTAGTTACATAAATTGTTTTGTTTCGGACAATTTAAATAAAATGATTCAATTGATTATATTCCTTGATTAAAATGTCGTTTACAAAAAGGGGTTTGAAAAATTAGAATTTTCGAATATTTTTGAAAGTGTTTATAAAATATAGTTTATGTAAAGGCTTGAAAAAAAAATTAGGATTTCCAAATACTTTTGGAAATTTTTTATAAAATATTGTTTATGAAAGTGTTAAAAAAATTATTATGATTTCCGAATATTTTGGATTTTATTTATAAAATATTGTTTAGGAAAGTGTTTGGAAAATTATGATTTCCGACTGTTTTGGAATTGTTTATAGCATATTGGTTATGTAAATGTTTGAAAAGTTTGATTTTTGTATGATTCAACTCCTTGCTTTTGGAATAATGTTAGCAATTTGTTATATGTACAATAATTTAAGAAACTGCAAATTTTAATTCTGAATGTTTTTAAGAATGGTTACAAATTTAAAATGTTTGATAAATTAAGGAAATTTCTAAAATTTCGAAAAAAAATGGTACAAAGGTTCAAATTTCTTGTTTTCAAATGATTTGTGAAATTGATTGAGAAATTTAGAAAGTGTTGAATTTTTATTGTTTTCGAATGTTATGGAAAATATTACGAGTTTTAAATAAATTGAGAAATTAAGAAAGGTTCTGAAAGTCATCGATTTTGTAAAGATTTAAGAAATCGCTTAAATTGGTAAATTCGTTATTTTCGACAAATTTGATAAGTTATGAAAATGGTTTCAGATGTTTTGAATAAAATGTTTTTAATCGTTCATTCATTGATAATGTTTTGATAATATTGAAAGAATTGTTAAATTCATTGTGTTTGAAGGTTTTAGTCATTGTTATAATTGTCGCATCCTAGAGAAATTTGCGAATCACGATGTGAGAATTTCTATGTGACATTATGTGCATTTTGGAAATGTCAAATTGTTGATATGGCATTGTGTTAGAATCATCTGATGATTTGCTAAAATTATTTCAATCGTAAATGATTGAAATTATGTTATATACATTGTTTTGATGTGATGACTTTGTGAATGTGAATGTGTCTTGTATGACACGATACGAAAAATTTGAATTTTCGAAATGTGCCTTCGGGCAATCTGCTTGTTTTTAAGCATGAATATGTGAATTATGTGTCTCCCTTTGATAGTCTTCTCATGGCTACCCGCTAGTGGCATAGGAATTCCGATTTCGGACTCCCCTTCGTTCACGGCTGCAGTACGTTCTGTTAGGACCGACCCAAACTATTTTGATGTGCTATGTGTTTTTTTTAATTTGTTTAAGATGTGATGCATTCATGTTTTAAAATTGTTTATGATTTGTGAAGAAGGAAAGAAAATTTGCGAATTTTAAGAAAAGAGAAATTGAGGTTTTTCACCCGTGAAATTTATGAAATTGTGTATGTTTATGAATGTTTTGAAAAGTGAAAAAGCTTGAGAAATAAGAAATTTGCCAATCGTTAGACTGTGAAATTTTAAGATGGCAAAAGTTTTGGAAAAATGTTTTTGCTTATTTTTCTATTATAAATATGTTATCCACTGAGTCGTCAAGCTCACCCCACCTTTCATCCCCATCTCCAGGTATCGAGAAGGAGATCGGATGAAAGCGAGTCAAGACCTCCGTTCATGTGTTGCTTATGTATTTCGGTCTTTGAAATTAATGTTGTATCGTGGCCTGAAAATGCCACTTTGGTTCGATGATGTCTTTTCTTTTGGAGTCTGTAAAGTAATTATGGATTTGTATAGGGAATAGAAAAGTGAATTGATGTATTGAATTGAATTACAAAATTTATGTATGAAGATGATTGGGTTGTATTTGGATTGATTATGAATTTGTATGTTATTTTGAAATATGAATGTGACTTGAAAAGTGAATGAATGGGATTGGATATGAATGAAATTGAGTTCTGATTTTGGATTGTGTTTGAGACGTATTGAAGTGTCTTAGGTTTAGAATTGTGTTTGCTTATGCTGGGTTCCGGACAGAAGGTCCGATGATTTGGAGTTTGGATTTGGGATTATAGAAGTGTGTTTATTCTTTTGCAGATTTTTGGGTTTTAGAAAATGCAGCCGTTATGCTGCCGGATTTTGGTTAAATAGTGATTGAATACGAATAAGAATCAGCATAAGATTAAGAGTGTTAAAGATGTTATTGAGATTAGTATGAAAGAAAAGCATTGTATGAATTGACTTTCGATTGAGGATGATTTTCCAAAAGGAAAATTGTGTGGATTAGTTTTGTTTTGGATAAGATTAATAAAGGTGAAAGAAATGAATAAGAATGAAAAGAAAAGAAAAAAAAATTTAGACCGATTTTCGAATGGTTTAGTCCATAGGTTTCCAACGCGACAGTTTTCTTGTTCGCATCGGATGTCGGATTCGTTTATTTTGCACTTCGTTTTTGTTTCTGTTTGCCGTTCATTTGTTTGCGCGCGCATTTGCTACCTCCGTTTTTGATTGCATTCGTTCTTTCGCTGTCATTCTTTGGGCTTCCGCTTTTCGTTTCCGGAAGTTTCCGTTCGTTTTTGCTTTTGATTCCACTTTTGCAGTTGGGTTCCGGTTCCTAGATCGGGTTCCAACAATTATAAATTATTGAATGCTCTTACACTTGTCTGATGTGGGATTCCTGGCAAGAAGGGTAAAAGTTTACACTCTCTTTTTTTTTCTTTCTAATTTTTTAAATTTCAAACTTTAATTAAAAAACGATAAACTATATTTAGTAAGAACATAAAATGTAAACTAATCACATTTCACTAATATAATCATTCACTTGAACTTTTAAATTTGATCTAAATAAATTAAAATTGACATAACTTAATAATTTATAATAGATTATTAATTTGAGTAGGATATAATTGATTTATTTTAAGTTTAAAAGCTGTATGGAATAGTCGTAGAAACAGATTTGATTAATCCATTTTTATGCTGTATTTTGTTATTGTCTCTTAACTATAGTTTAAGATAATGAATTTAATGTTTTAAAAATATGATAGGAAGTTAAACCTATAAGATAAGAGGTTTAAAGTTTAAAATGTCTATAAAAATGGCTAAAGATTGAATAAAATTAAAAAATTTTAAATATAATTGAAAGAGATTATTGTTTTGAATAATTTAAAGTTTAATTAAAAAAGGGATTATTAAATAAAAATTTATTTTAATTTATATAAACTTATTAATTTACTAAAATCAACATGTTAATTAATAAACTCGTCAGTTTTTAAACGAGAGTCATTAAAGTAGATTGAATCAAAAAATTAAAAATCGAATAAAAAGAATTAGCTGATTAAAATTTTGTATAATTGAATTGGCCAAATTGATTAAGTATTTTAATTAATTAAGTAAACATAACATCAAAGTTATTTAATTAGGGGTTACTTGGTTGAATACTTGAATTGTAAAAAGGCAGAAGATTCCAAGTGTACAAAACTTCTGACTGGCCAATAAATGCAGTGTCTCAAGATTCCTCAAGGGCAACCTGTGGCAGACGAATTATGGAGAAGGTCCAAAACTCGCACGTATCATAGACGCCGATCTAGGGAAAAGAATATTGAGTAAAATTAATGAACAGCGGCTAGATTTGGGTTGATGGCTGATACAGTTTGATTAGTTCAAGATTTAATCCCTTGCTTGTACGCCTCTGCTGGACTTGCATGCGCAAATGGTCATTGTTAAGTATTGGAACAAACTTGCTGAAGAGTTGCCAAAGTACGTAACTCACAAGAGCATAAGCTAGGCCCAGGTGAGACGTTTTTAGGTTCGACCCAAGTACAAGCTAAGTCCCAGTACCTGAAACGCATAGGCCACAACTCTCCAAGCGTGCGGTGGCATAATTCCCACGGCTCGACGAATCTCCCAATTTTGCGTTACTCGTGAAGCTTTCCCTTTTAAACGTTCCCGACGTCCCGTGTCTGAGGATAACATCTTCTTCGTGTTAAACTTAAAACTGTCCTCTTTCACTTGCAAACATTTAATCAAACACTTGACTTTCTTAGTTCTAACATGGCTTCCACTTCCTTTGCCGATTTCCCGGAGGACGTCCAGCTCTCCATCCTTTCATTCCTCCACCCATCTGACATCGCTAACTTCGCCTGCACTTCGAAGCGCTTCGTTTTGCTCTGCAGAAACGAGAGCAAACTCTGGTACACGATCTGCGATAGGCGGTGGGGGTCAAAGACGAAAATCAACAAATGGGCAAACGGGAAAATCTCCTACAGGCACCTCTACAGGACTCTCAACATGTGGGAGCATCTGATTGGCTTCTGGCGCCGATGTGGTCAAAGTCAGCAGAAGCAATCCGCCGTTAACGGAGTCAAGCCCCCGTCGTTGGTCTTCTTCGAGTGGGGCCCTTCGTTTCTCTCTGGCTTCAGAGTCTCTCCATCCCAAAACGGCACGTACAACGTCACAAAGACGCCGTTTTTATGGCTCAGCATTTCGGCGGAGGGCCACATTGTAAATTACCTCGATCCCTCTGGGCAAAATTGTGGTGGTTCTTACGGCGAATTGGGATTCGCGGAGATTGATTTGATTCCGGTGAACGTTAATTTTATCGGGGACGTGCATTTTAGTGTGGAGGAGAATGTGGGTTATGCTTTTAGAAATATGAAAATTGAGGATAGTGAGGATGCGATCGCCGGAGTCGAAAGTGGGTCTCCCGGAAGCTTGCCGGAGACGTCAGAGATGTATCAATACTACGCCAATAGGATGAGTCCTGGAGCTGATCGGTCGTGGAGGAGGCAGAGGAGGAGAGAGAAAGATAGGCAAGGAAAAAGGAGGTGGGAAACAGAGCATTTCTTGAAGATTGTTGATTGCTCACCAACACCATCACGACCTCTTCAAGGGCTATGGAAGGTGCGGTTACTCAGTTTTACGATTCGCATTTTTTGCTGTAAACCACTTTTGTTCTCGTGAACTCTTCATGTTGTAGGTAATTGTTTGCTAATCATTGGCAAAGCTTTGTTTCTATTTTGTTCAGAGAACTGGCGTTTTGGCTTTCCAATTTGAATGTTTCTGCGTTTATTGATGCATCCTGTTTAAAAGCAATTTCTATGGTTAGGTACTTCGACGGTGTTAGCCATCCAAATTGATACTTTTCTAAGTTTCAGTTGTGAAGAAATGATTAATGATTATGTCGACTGAAATACCTTCATCTGAAACTTTAGCTCTGGAATTGTAGTTTTGGCTGTTATATTGAGAACAGTACTCTTTTGATTGGGACACTAGGTTCAATTTGATTATGGACATGGTCGGTCAAATTCGGATTATGTTTTACATTTTGTTCTGGTATTGGCATAAGAATTAGTTTGCTTTCTGATATTCTTCCTATTTCATGTCACAATGGTCAAGATTGTAGACTGGACTCTACCTTTTTGTCACAATTGCCTCATAAACTCTTTCACTGAACATTGCAGGGGTTTTCTGATGACATGAAGTTGGAATTCTATCTTGTAGCTTATGATGGAGCTGGCATCTCGTGTCGAATGGTTGGAGACTTGTCTGAGCGGCTTACCAATTGTTCTCCCGTATTCTGGACATCAAATCCCACTTTTATGAAGTCCCCAATTTCTTGTGAGGAAGCAGAGATATATGAGACTCGTATACATTTTAGACCATCTGAAATAGGAGATCACATACATTGGGATGGTCCGTTTATAGACGATGAAGTCGTCTCTCGCATTATGCACATTAATTCGAGTTATGAGTTAGTGATTCCAAGTTTGGCAGATGCTTCTGCGAATCCTTGGCGTGTTGAAGGACGGATTTGGCTATATAGGAATGGGACGTTTGGGTTTGGATTTCTTAGGGATAATTTTATTGTTGATCTGAAGCATATTGCTCGAAATAACTGTCTTCTTGATGCAATACAGTCTTCTGATGATTGAAATCCTTCGGGATCTTAGGTTGTAAAATTGATTTATAGCAAGGTGTCATAATGCTCAATGACAATGTTTATCAGATCGTTTTCTACAAAATAATAAAGTTCAATTGTTATGATAGGTTCCTTAAGTGTTGATATATTTCCTCTGAGTTCCCCCATTTCTCTACATGTCGTGAATCGGCCTTATCGGCAGTGAGAAATTAGGTTATCGGCGGTGAGAAATTAGGTAAGTTATCCAAATTGCCATACTATTATGGAGAAAGTTTGTTTTGGAGTTTGGATCATACTCAACTGTTTATGCCATCTCATAGTTTAGTTAGTGTTACATACTGAGAATCAAATATATCTTAGAATCTTCATTTATGTAATTCTCATTGTAGCATTAGATCATCAAAACCAAACAAACAAAAACCAGCACATGCCACTGTAAGTAGGAAGAAGTTCTCACTCGAATAAAGGAGAAGCCAGTTGAGCTGCTGGGAATGGAGAAGCCATGGCAGATTATGACTAAGCATCCACTTTCAGTGTTTACCATTTTCTCTCTCGCTGCCTAACCTTCAAGTTGGCTAAGTTCACCTTTTTCCCCGATAAGTTAGTATAATTGGATGGACGAATCGTTCATCCTCCATGAATGCATGTGAAGCAGCTATTGCGGTAGGGAGGCCCTGTGTAAGATCAGTGACAGCGGTAGGGAGTTGACCATGTAAATAAATATAGACCGTAACAAGGATAAATGGTAAGGATTTGATTCCTCAGTATTTGATGGCTATCTTATCAGCTAATGGTGCTTGTACCTCGTTGCTTTCTATGGATGTTCAAAGGGAATGTTTCTTCAATTAATATAAACAATATTAGTTGGAGACGATGATTGAACAGAAGGAACACTGACAAGTTCTGCAAGTGAGATGTTTAACTATTTTTTGCTTGTATATAAATAACGTGAGGCACTAAAAAAGACTAAGCATTTAAGGTACTACTAATTTCTTCCAGATTCCCTTTTTGGCTACTAATATGAGACGGAGAGTCCTTATCTATACCACCAAACTTTTAAAGTGGGTTTAAAAAATTCTCTCAAACTTTTAACTATGCACATTTTACATTAAAAGATTAATAATTATACTGCATCTTGTATGTACAGTATAACTTGTACGAATTTGTCCTTAATCGGTAGAGGCGCATAAGATAGCTATCAAATACTGAGAAATCAAATCCTCGTCATTCATCGTTGGTACGGTCTATATTTATTACTCATGGCCACCTCCCTACCGCTGTCACTGATCTTTCAACGTCGACAAGAATGTGCCGATGGAATGGAATGGTTTTGACTACTGTCCCGGCCAAAAAGCTTCTTCTAACTACCACAACAGATAAGAGAGGCGATCGTATTTATAAGAGCAAAACGATTAAAAAAGAAAAGAAGCAACTTTGAGATTCCCGAGCGGCTGTTAGCGGAGAAGAAACTTGGAAAGTAATCTCACACACGAGACCTTAACACTTCCCTGACTTTAGAATTCTATCTAGACTTTAAATTACGTGATAAAATAGAGCCATCGAAAGGGCATTTGGTCTAGTGGTATGATTCTCGCTTTGGGTGCGAGAGGTCCCGAGTTCGATTCTCGGAATGCCCCTGTTCTTTATTTTTCATTTCCCAGTTACCCCATATTCGAGATTTCAAACATCTGGCAAGGTTGGTTTCCCTGGGCCAATGAAAGTTTGTTGCAAGGTTATTCATTTTTTGTTTTCTTAAAGTTTACAGAGTAGGATTCGAAGTTTTTCCTGTCATGAGTTATGACAGTAGGATTGGAACTCCTGCACTATAGGACTTGGGTTCATTCAAAGTTCTGTCAAGGCTTATTGATAGATAATGGACCCGATTCTAATTTTCGCAAGAAACTATATTCTCCATTTAAGGTTGACGTTTCTTGAAGGGTGGGATCTGCCTAAAGCTTCTACGCCCATGTACATCGGAGTCTGTGAGCTGTAAGAAAACCAGACATTAGACAAAAACCTGGGTTGGCTAAAACTTCCATTGTTTGAGATCCTGTTACCCAGTCAAAGTATTAGTCCCTACACAAACTTATCATCGATGGCTTGTAAAAGTTTCAAACATTGGTGTGCTAAGCAATGTCCACATAATCATAATTGCGTTCACTGGAGTGCTCGTCATGTGGGGTCTGTGTTTCCTGGAAAAACCTCATCTTCCTCAGGACAGTTGAACCACTTCTTCTAGAGGAATAGGTGTTGTAGAGGAAGAGTAAATGCTTGTCGCTTTCACGTCCCCTTTAAGCCCAGCTCTAAACTTCAATCATTAAACTAATGAGAATCGATGCACTGAAACTGAAAACCAAAATGATATAGACACCCAGATTTCTACTCTCATTGATATTTACCATTGGATGATAGTGATTAAATAAATGAAGAAACGCAATTACTGGTCAGGAAAATGAGGCAAATGTAAGACCTGTGGCTATTTGTTTCCCGGCAGTTTGACTATGAGTTGCATCCATTCATCAACAGCAGCAACAACAATAATAATAATAATAATTCGATAGAAATTTTAATAATACCTAAAATCAGCCTTACTCTTTGCAAGTCATGTGTGAGAGTGGAAAATCTTATAGCTACTCTCACCAGTTAGCCGATGCAAGTCATGTGTGAAAGGGGATCTTCTGCTAACCATGTGTTCTGTGCTAAAAATATGGAGCAATAGTTTTCTTCCCGTTTCTAGAAAGGGGTTTAGAATTTTCGGTTAGAAAACAATTAGAAATTCTTTTTTACCCACAAGGGCCATAGTGGAGCTGCACGGGTGCCTTCATCCTTAATCCAAGTCTCGAATTCAAGTCTTGAGTATAGAGTCGCTTTAAAAACTCGTGAAGGAGAGCTTTGTCTCCCAAAAAAGGTCCTATCTGGCTCGAATCCAGATTAGTCGGTTGTTCATGTGACGCTGAATACTGGGTGGTTTAACCAAAAGAAAATAAAACAATTAAAAGTCTAATAAATTAGGGTTTGGTATTTGTTAGTGTGTAAAAGTAATTTAAATGCGATCTGCGAGTGATGGAAGCACTGTTCTCGTTTAGTTATTAATTAAACAGTGCAAGGTCTTTATACTTGGGCCATACTCAATTGACTAAACTTGCCCTTGCAAGGAATTCATTCTAGATTAATACGAGATTGGTAAGGAATGACATCGGAGATGACGCTCATGGACCATCACTTGGCGTGCACACATAATAATATTCATACTTATTTGAGACCTAGAACCTTGATTTTAATTTACTTGGAGGTTACTTATACTCGTTTATTTGACATTAATATTCTATAATGACATTCATTTCTTTTCGTATTTATCAAATAATTTACTTTAATATATAATTTATAAATTATTATATATTTTTATGATTATTCAATACATATTACAGATTATTTATTTGGTACATAGCAAAGTAATAAATAGTTATAGAAAAATATTTTTAAATTTTTGCTTTCCAGTATGAGCATTTATAGTTTTTACCAATTTTCTTATATTTATCATGTGTATGTTTATTTTCTTGTTCTTCTTATTGTTAATACAATAGATAAAGGAAGAGTCTTAAGCAAAGTTTTACAATTCTAGCTGGGAGTTGAACCGATAAGAGGGGAATTTAAGATTTAAAAAGTTTAATTAGTATTAGATTAACATAAAATTGGTTAAAGATTGAACAAAATTAATAAAATAAAATTATTAATTAATTAATTTTGGTTTATAAAAATCAATTTGTTTCCAAAAAGTAATTGATTTATTAACAAGAATTTTTAAGAATAAGAGTATCTGTGTTTCTCATGTTATGCAACTACACCAAAATAAAATAACAACAACAATAACAATAATAACATTCATTCAATAAAGGTTTCACTAAAATATGGTGGTCTAAATATAAGAAAATTAGAAAAGGCTAAAATACATTTAATCCTCCAGTATTTTATCGCTCGGTACATTATGTACCCCTCTATTTTAAAAATAGACTTATTACCTTCTTTGACCACCAGTTTTAAGAATTTAGAATTCGAAAATATTTGTTTTATCTCTGTATTATGATGACATCACTACAATTTTACATGTTCCATATTTTTGGGCAAAAATATCATTTTAATCTTTTGTTGACTAAAATACATTAAACCCCTATTTTTTCATTTTATTATGCCATCTATTTCAAAAATAAAATTATTTTAAGCATAGAATACATTTTAACCGTGAATAAATAAAAAAGAAAAATTAAATATCATTGCCTTCACAATTGTATTTCATAACCATTAATTTACGGAAAAAATTAAAAAAATATTTATGAAACAAAATTTAAAAAAGGAAAAAAATATTTAGGGTGCCATTTTTTCATTATTTTCCATTCTAACTGTTAATTGATGAGAAGAGAAAAGGAGAGGTTTAGGAGGAGAAGTTGTATCGAATTAAAATGAAGGATTAATTTGGCTGGATAAGTTCCACTTTGAATATTAGAAAAATAGAAAAAAGTTTTGGTGTTTCAAATTCAAAGTCAGTGGCATTCTTTTATATATATTCATTTTTGTTGTTGTATGTTGCGTTTGTTGTTGTATCTAGAATCTGGAATCTCAATTTCTGACTCTCTCTAGTTTCTAGGAAAACTAAGGTTGCGTTTACTTTCAGAAAATAGTTTTTTGTTTTCTATCTTGATTTTTTGCATATATTTTCAATTTTCATTTTCAGTAGAAAATTGTCGAAAACATGT
>JANZLH020000017.1:97257-111985 GCA_026770325.2 Erythroxylum fimbriatum | reverse complement strand
TCGCGAACAAAAGAAAACAAGACACAAGAATTTAACGTGGTTCGGCCTTAATCTTGCCTACGTCCACGGACTTCTAATACTTCCACTCATATGAAAATATTAGTACAAAACTTCACAAGAAAAATATACCCACAAACCTTTGAGGTGTGTAAACCTCAAAAACTACTCACGGCAAACCTACTCAACTTTTCTCTTCTTATTGCCATATTCTGCCTTTTACACCCAGCCCTATTTATAGTACAATTCTCAAGTTGGCAAAAGGTCAACTTGTCCATCAATTGGGCAAAGTCAATTTGCCTACCTCCACTCACTAAGTCGGCAAAAAACAATTGCCGTGTACACTTTGATTTTTCCTCCTTTTCAATTGTTTCTATCCAAAATTGACCAAGAAACAATTCAGTCCAATACCTAACAATTAGCATGGGTATCGTTGGTTGATGAGGTTAAAATTGTGATTATTTTGTTTTTTTTGCTGCATTACAATAGAAAATTATCCTTGCTAGTATGTTTCAATGATCTGCTTGGCTGATTGCTTACAATTACAATATTTCTTACATTTTGACATGCTTCAATCTGCAGTTGGCATGACAAGGCATTTTTATTTGAGCAGTACCATTGGAAGAAAGCAATGAAAAAGGGACAACCATATAATTTCAAGGTATTGGTTTGATCAACTTCTAACATTCTGCAAGCTTGATGTTTTACTTTTTCATTGTCGTACTACTTCGTAGTTACAGTAAAATGTTTGCTTTGCATTCAATGCTAAACTCGTCTGGGTCTCAATTTGTTGCAGTGGAATGAGTACATGGACAGAGACCACCGGGACTCGTATTACTACAACTGGCCGGTCTACTTCCCTTAGGTTTCTGTTTGTGTATGTTTTGTTGATCCTTTCTGCACAATGGAAATCGTTGGAAATGCCAGCTTATGTTTTCCTCAGTTTTTTAAGCTTGGCTTGTTATTCTGGATGAAAGACCTTCAACTAGGAGCTGGATGGTTTGTCTTGTTGATCCCGAATTGTCACGGCCCGTTAAGTTGCCTTCTGATGCTTACCCTGTTGTTGGTAATAATGAAATCATGAGGAAGCGCAAGTGAGACATTACTGACCTTCCGCTGAAATGTGAAATCGAAACTAAGTCTGGAAATGATGGCTGCTGGATTTTCAATGATAGAACCAAATGAAACTGAAATCGTAAAATCATGTTCTTGAAGGAATTACCCTTCCTAACGTCTCAAGGCTTGAAACTTATAACCATACTCGTTCCAGTCAGGAGCTGTTTTGATTAATCCTTCGTGTACATAATTTTCTTCTGCAGCCTTATTTAGTTCATCACTAAGCCGTTCTCAAACACTATGACACTGAAAGTTCAGTAGAGATGGTTCTAATCTTCTAAATTTCTCTTACAAATCTCCCCACAAATGATAATACCAAAGATAATGTATCAGTTTCGTTGTATATGTGGAAATTTAGAAGCTTATATCAAGATTTCGTCAGTCTTGTAGTTGCATGAAATTAGTAGAAAAAGTTTCCATTCATTTTCTCCCACGGCCACTGCACGCCCCTTCCAACTGTCTGTTCTTCGTTATAACCAGAAACATAAACAAAGCTAAACTACTTCGCTTTTAGTTGTAAGGTCCCGATTAGAACAAAAAAAGAACGTATGGCTTTCCTTCATCTAACGTCATCTCTTGGGCTTAGAACAACTTCGCGTCCGGCGACTACGCTACGTGTCACGGCTTCTGGCTCTCCAAATCAAAAATCGATCAAATTTCGCAACTGGGACCACGAAACTGGTTCCAAATCTCTGAACTTTGCGCTCTCTGGGGCTCTCACATTCTGTCTGTCTCTCTCAGGCAAGTATGTCTTGGTCTCTGTGATTAATGCTTATCAGATTAGATGACATCTTTATCAAGATAATCACAGTTTGTGATTGCAGGAGTTGGGATTGCTTCGGCAAAAGTTGGTGTGAACAAGCCGGAATTGCTTCCTAAAGAATTCACTACAGTAATAGATGTTGCCGGATTTCTTTCTGATGGCCAGGTGTGGTTTCTCTTTTACTCACACGTTTATGTCACTTGTTCGTGTGTGGGAGAGTATTGGACTTAGCATTTGATCGATATTTGCTCTTTCAGTTTTATATACTTATAATCGGTGTGACATGTGACTGTGTGATGCTTTTAGATGAGCAGTTTTATGTGTTGAAGCTTATGTCTTATGAGATATGTTGTTTTATCAAGAGTGAAACATGGTTCTAAATTTCTTCTTTTTCCAACTCCAAATAGTTAAATATTTTGTTCACTTCAGTGCCAACTCTGAAACTAACAAAATGCTTAGAGTACTTGTATTTGAGACGAATATGAAACAATGTAAGATGGAATGTGTTACATCTTCAGCATTTTAACTGTAATTCACAGGAGAAAAGATTGGCACAGGAGATAGCAGATATTGAAAAGGATACAGGATTCAAGTTGAGAGTTCTAGCTCAAAATTATCCTGAAACACCAGGTAGTATTTGCATTTTAATCTATCCTTTTCTTTTTGTTGAATCTTTTTGGCATTTGAAGACAGGATCTTAATCAGTTGATTAATGAAACTGTTCCAGGGTTGGCAGTCAGAGATTTTTGGCAAGTAGATGATAGAACTATTGTCTTTGTGGCTGATCCTACATTTGGTAATACGATTCAAGAGCTTGTTATTTTGACTATATCAGCAATTATTCAGCTAGGCTATTTTTTTTTACCAGGAAATATACTAAACTTCAATGTGGGGGCTTCTGTCGATCTAGACATTCCGCGTAGCTTCTGGAGCCGCTTGGCAGGGAAATACGGAAACATGTTCTATTGGAAAGAAAAGGTAAATTCGCGATTTGACTCTATTGTAATAATGCTTTGTGGTTAACTATGAAGATTGTTAGGAAGTTATTTATTAGATTGATTGTAAAATCAGGGGGAGGACACATCTGTTGAATCTGCTGTCATGGCAATTTCCAGTTGCTTGAGAGAACCTGTAGGCCCAAATAATTGTTCAGAGGTAAAATAAAACTTGATTTTTAAGTTAGGACCTTTCCTTTCATCCTCTGTCATGCTGTGCAATTTATTGCATAGTTCAATCAAGAGTTGTATATTTAGAAGATATGTGAACAGTGAACGAGCAACGATTCAGAATGTACGAAAATGAATCACACAATTGAAAATCTCTGGAAACAAGTGCTACTGCACTAGTAGTGATGACAGAACTTAGTAATGATCTAATATGTGAGACAGCTTGCAGAGTTGAAATTATAGTTGTAATCAAATTAGCCACTGATGGTTAGTACTCAGAACATTGAATTGCCGCTTCGGGATGTAGCTATTTCCTTGCGTATAGGGGAATCGACGATAACTGGAAGCTCACAAAGCAAAGCATTGTACATGTAGATTACAAGTAGTCCCGAAAAGAATGAAAGAACAAGTTTTAGACATCTGTCTTCCTACAATCCTACCCAAGAATGTGTGGACTTTACGAATTTACTAATGTGATGTGTTGGACCATTTTAGTAGACCTTTACTCGTCATCCAGAATCTTTTCTAGTTCCTCAGGTTGACAAGGAAGAACAAGAACCCCTCTTTGTTGGAACCCGTATTCCTCTTTAGCCAGCTCCAGCAACCTCAAGAAGGCTGGATTACTAAGGTAGTTCAGCTCCAGAACAAACCTTTTTGGTTCTCCATTGCCCTGCACTGCAACAACTGCAAAATGTCCTTTCCTCACGTCTTTAGGAACTATTGTTCCAACCTCGTTCTTTTCTCTGGAATCACCGTCACTGATATTTGTTAGTCGCCTTGGTGCCAAAAGTGAGCGAACCAGCTGCAACTTTCGGATAAGATGCTTCAACACCATCAAGCTTCTAATGCTCTCTGTGCTGTTTTTCATGGCTTTGGAGAACATGAAAGGGAATTTAGAGGAGAGCTTGTGCAGAAGACTTGAATCTTGTTATTGTCTGACTCCATTATAATGGAAGAGCATAGAAGAGGGAGGACGGTCAAGAGCGGTGGAAGCCTACCTGAATCTTCGTTAGGACAGCCATGGGACCAACTAAACTCTTATGCATGAAACATATCACTTAATGCAACATTCCATAGTTTCACCAGTTTAGTATGGTAGGGCCTTAGAAACACGGTTCCCCGTAATTACCTCTTGAAAACTAAAAAAAGGTGTTTCAGTTCAGGCTTTGTTTTTGCCTAACTATGGAGTAAATCATATTACATTAAAGTTTGAAATAAGAAAGTTATTGTACGGAGCACATTAGGCGCCTAACCTAAGTATTACTCCCTCCTATTTAAAATAAAAGTGGTTTTAGAGGGTAATTGCATGTTGAAGTACCTTGAAAATATAATATGTGTAATTAAGATGTGATAGAAATTAAAGGGTAATTTTGGAAGTAAAATCATAAACATGTATGAAAAGTCACGAACGACACTTATTTTGAATAATTAAAATCCCTCTAAAACGACTTTTATTTTAAATAGGAGGGAGTATTTTTTAGTTGATTGATATAAGTTAATTATTTGACCATTTCAAAAAGTTAATAAATATATTTAATAAATCATTGATTGGTTGGCTAATTTAACCAAACAAGCTGATTTTAGAAAACTTAGCATTATTAATGTTCAACCAAAAATTAATAAATAAAAAATTAATTATACTCTTTATTCTTTCGATACTTAACAGGTCAAACACAATTAATGCACTTATACTTAACACCAATCTGATTGAGGCCTTTATGATGGTCCCACGAAAACAACTTCATTGACCTTTTGTTAACCTTTTGTTTTCATCAAACAGAATACACGTTAACCCGACAAGGTATGCTTTACGACTATAAACATTTCATAACTTTTTGCACTATGCTAATTATGTTACAGTAATATTATAGATAATTTAAACTAAAAAAATTATGCATGTATAGTAATAAATTTTTTACAATAAAGTGAGTTTTTTAGTTATAAAATTTGGAAGTTTTTTTTAACGAAATAAGTTTTTTGATTATAAAATAAAAAATATATTACGGCAACAAAAATTTGAAGAATGTTTTATGTTTTTATTAGAGTTTAATACTTAATTTTTATAAAATTAAATATTTAATCATGATTTTATAAATTTTTTAAGTCATACTTTTATAAATAATTTTACACTTAATACTAAATAATTAATTTTATAAAATATATTTAATAAATAGTTAATGTTATTCACTAGTCAAATTAGCAGATATAATCACTGATATAATCAATTATTAACTAATCGATGATAATATTAGGGAAAGAGTTATAAATTAAATAACTTTCTAAAAATTCTTTAAGCTTTATAATTTGTTTATTTTTATTTTTGATTTCTAATTTTTAATTATTCATATACTTTGATTAAAAAATAACCATAAAATATAGACATAAACCAATTAAATATTTTTATATGATAATTTGATTCAAATTTTAAATTCAAATGTTCTAATTACACTCGATTAAATTAATAATTTATTATAATTATATTAAATTTAAATTAAAATTTAAAATTAATTTGAATTACGTGAAAGTAAGATTTCATCAATACACGTATAATGTCCAAATGAGTTTCGTAATTATTTTTAAGTTTAAAAAAATTATTTCTTTGAAAAATAAAAATTAAAGAAAAATTTAAATTATAGATAATGCTAATTTTATATTAATTTTTTAAAATTGTTCTATAAATATTTATGTTTCTCAAAATTACATTTAACTTTTCCAAAATTTCAACTACTTTGACATTTTGTATTATAAATTTGAGAGAAATTTATAGAGAGCCGTCTTGGGAGTAGACTTCCAAAGTCTACACGACAAGTGGCTTCCAAAGTCTACATGACAAGTGGCACACTTAGACCACTTACTTTTTTCACAGGTAAGTTTAAAAAAGTGACCTGAACCCAACTAAAATACAAAACTTAATTTAATTGAATTTTAAATTAAATTTAGTGGAAAAAAATTAAAATTGAGTTTAAGAGTCTTTAATTTTATTCGGAAACAATTTCTTTATTATATAAAGGTAAGATTATGTATTATCGGACCTCCTCAAATTTTACGCTTTAGTAAAATTTTATCTGTCATAATGTTAACCATGATGACAATGACTAATCTTTAATTTAAGTCAAAATTTGCCTGCATTAGAATGGAATTATTCATATTCATTACAAAAACCCAAACCAAATAACCCATAGATACTTCTTCCACCTATCATTTTGGCCATTCTCGAAGAGATAACTTTAATTTGATTTGTGACTTTGAAATGCTAAAGTTTGTGTTTTCTAAGTAAATCTAGAAAAAAAAAAAGAAAACTTTATTCCCTTTCCACTAAAAATCACCACACTGAAGTTTGAACCGGAAGAGCGGCTGCCCAGAGTTTCAGAACTAGAAAGTTGGAGCCCGGTCATTGTATAATATCTTGTTCCTACACACTACGTACACACTGCTCACTCTCAGAGATTACTATGAACTAAACTTAATCACGGGATAATCAACGTTTTTTTTTTGAAATTAAACGCTTTCATTGATAAAATTGGAAACAAGATGAGATCACAAACAAGGGCAAGATAAACACGAAGCAATTAAGATAAAATAGTAATAAGGGGCTTTTCGAAACTTAAACAAAAAATTAATGCGGCTATTTTATCCGGAGCTTGAATTTTTTTTTTTCACGAGGTAGTTTAAGAGAGTCTCAATTATAAGGAGGTGCTTTTAAATCATTCATACTCAAATTAATCTTTACTTAAGTTAAATCAGCTTCTTACATAAATAAAGCTTTAACCTAAAGTTTTAAACATCTATATACATAATTGCAGTTCTTCAAACTCGTGACCTTAACCGGAAAAAAGTGACTTACAACTCACGTATATCCTGCGGTTAGAACCCCGACTTTTTCAAGCCAACACGTTCAGATCTAGATTCTAGTCATAAGTTGAAACAGTAATGAAAAGAATAAACTAAATAAACGCCCGAGTGTCGTGGGTACCTGCTTCTTCCCCAAGAAGTCAAACCTCATCGAAATTCACATGGAACTTTCTACAGTAATAGTTTTTGATTAATTTTCAAACATTTTGTTTGACTATTAATCGGCCATCCCTGATCCTAGTCGTCGTCATTCTTTCTATTTTAGCATTCTCTCGTCATCAATCTGCATATACAGCTCAATCCACATATAAGTAGCCATCAAAACGCACACCCTTTTGGCCATTACAAAGAAAGCCAACTCCTTCATTCATGTCAAGTGACCCGATGTTGAATCCATTAAGCTGCACCAATCCTAAGAAGACCAAGGATTTCAAAAAATGCAAAAGCCATTCACTGAAACCTACAAGGTCGAGAAAGAACTCTGCAAATCCTTTCTCGGATCGTGGCCTCGACAAATTCGAAGAGCTTCTCGCTGATCTTGAGAAGAAAAAGAAGATGATATACTCTAAAGTAGGACCTGAGGATGTGTATTACGTTCGGTTCAAGTATTCGCCTACAAATGATATTGTCCCTGTCGTTGTGAAGTTGAAAGATCCTGATGCAAAAGAGAAGGTGATCGAAGTCGTCGATTCTAAAGAAGACAAGAAAGATAGCGATAAGCTCGATGCTCATGACACCACCGAGGTCTTGCATAACTCGCCAAGAAAAGGGTCGTCAACTCCAGATAAAAAGATTGAGAAGAAGAGGTCTTCATGGAATTTCATGTTGCACAAATGGAGAAGACCATCTTTTTACATGCCGATGATTGTGATCTTCATCTTGCTGTTACTGATTTTCTTTGGTCGATCGGTTGTCATCCTATGCACATCTTTAGGGTGGTACGTAGTTCCTACATTGAGTTCTAAAAAGCCGATAAAGAAGAAAATCAACAAGAGAGGATTTAGCGAGCCTAAGATGGTAAGCGATGGTTTATCTTCTCCAAAGTTGAGCAAGATTCACGAGACTATGAAACTCAAGTCAGAACAACAAAAGAGTTTCTCCTGATATGTTCTTGTTTTTTTTTTTGGGTTCTCTACTTTTTGTTTAATTCCCAGAGGTTAGGAATTCAGTTTTCATGGGTTGTAAAGATCTTTTTCGTTCCAAATTCAGATGTTTGGTGGGATTTGAGTTCTGTCTATCCAGTGGATGTTCATAATTGTAAATTAAAAGTAATATGAGATTAAGTTAGGTTTGGAAGATAGTTTTCCCAATTTCCTTATTGTACAGCTGCATTCTTTGTTTCTTTTCTTTGTCGGGTTCAGGAAATTGAACATTGATCTTCTCTGTATATTCATTTGACTCATTCTTTATCGGAAAACTCAATCAAGGAAAATAAGCAGAGAAAAGTCACAAATTGATGCGGGTGATGAACGGAGCAATGACTGATTTCTAAACATTAGACCAGCTAAGAAGAAAGCCACCATTTTTGAATAAGCAAAGTTGCCTTGAAGATGAATGGATTTGAAACAATTCAGGTCAATTTCGTACAGTGAGAATGTTATACTTAAGGATCACCCAGATGTGTCATTTGTGATTGTTGGTATTTTGATAGATCCAGGGACAATAATCCTTTTCTTTTGCTTTTTGGTACATATGCTTCGTAGCTAATAAACTAATATATCAGACTTCTAAGTCCTGTCTTGTAAAGATTTTAGAATCCTGTCTTGTAATATTTCCTAAAATGGCGGGGGACTTGACCTCCGTGAGTCACGTGAGAATTTTAGACCCGAAATACAAGGGTTATTTTATAAGACCAAAAGTTGTACACATTAAAGTTAAAGCCTTTGTACTTTGATCTTCTTCACGTCAAGGACCCATATGGTTTGATTCTGCGTGTCAGACGACTACAACTTGCTCAGGACGTGCCTTCACATAAGATGTATGCCACTAACATTAGTACCATGCAACAAAAAACTGTGAAGAGCTGACGTTCTGAGATGGGAAAAGTTAAATGAAAGAGCGAGCGTTTACTCTTGTTTCAGGTCTTCCTCTGAAGCAAAATTGCGCGATCTATTTCCTGCATTAAATTTCCATGAAAGATGCAGTACATGTCCTGTGTAAACTACTCAAGCTGTAATGAAGTATCTGAGCATCAAAATGTAACCAACAACAAAATACATGAATGCCACATGAGCCTTATACAACGAATTTCACTGTCAAGCCAAAAAGAACCACTTTTCCATCCCCCACTGCCTATTTTGTGCAAATTTGTAAACATTTCTCCAGCAATCTTATTCCTGTAAATTTAATAAAAGACACCACTGTATCAAGGTCATTCGCATAGAGACAGGATTTACAGAAATAACCAGTTTAATTCGGAAGTCAATCAGCTACTTGAGTTGAGTTCGCTTATTTTTTAAGGTGATGAAATTAACCAAGATGCTCATAGCTTCTGGAGCAGAAAGATGCAATTTATGTGTCACTTCATTTCATTTTATTGCTAACCTTGAATCTTTTCCTTCGTGCATAATCGGAAGTGTAGTGAGAAATATATGGCTCACGCCTGGAAGTATCATCTCTGTAGCGCCTTCCTGATTGCACAGGCATGCCACCAGTCCTTTCTAGAGCCTGACTTCTTGAATTTCGAAAGAAGCCATTCTTGTCCCACGTGACCTCATAATCAGCCTTCAATCTAGAGCCTTGCTGCTCAAGACTGAGTCATGTCAGAGCCTCATGAATATATAAATTGACTAATTAGGAATTTCATGTATGCAGTTTGGACAGGTTTCGATATCAAACTAGCTGAATCATTTGCTCATAATGACATTTTTCTCCATGGCAAGAGTGAAATACCATTCTCGAAAAGAGGAAAAGGGCAGTCAAAGAAAAATGTAAAATGGGAAATGTCAAATCCTAATTTCAAGCCATTTCAGTGAAAGTTCTATGCAAGCTTGCTTTAGTTTCTTGAGAAAGGGAAACCTATCTATTATATAAAATCTGTGAAACTAAACAGTTTAGCTAACCCTTTTCCCTGTAAAGAAAACAGATCAAATACAGAGTAAAGTCACACAGAGAATAACAATTTCCTACCTTTTGTAATGAGCGTCCGCATAACACTTTAAGAGCATTATGGAAGTCTCCATGTTTCTCAAACTGCACAACAATTTTGCATTGGAGACCTGAAATTAAAATCCCATCTTCATCATCTGCATCCTTATCTTTATCATCGTCTTCAGCAACACTCAAGTTCCTAGCAGATATGAGTTGGAGCAACAATGGAAACCAGGTTACACCACATTATAGTACTAAGAACAATATCCAGTAGGGACTCAACATATACTGCAAGTATAACATATCGAACCGTCACCAGGTTTAGAGAGAATCCACAATTCTGTAACAATAACCATCCCTTCATAAATTTTGAACATAAAATACCTATACAGGTAACCAGGTCTTATAATTGAAGCAAGATATTGACTATTAGGATTATGGCCTTCAACTGAAGCTCATTAAATCATATCTAAGACTCTCAAGAGAAAGATTGCTGTTTGAATTTTCCATGTACATTCACTCCTAAATCATATTCACAGTTCCATGGTGGCAACTAGTTTAGGCAAGTCTGTTTTGAAACACAAGAATGAGTTTTGTCAGAGCTTTTAATTATAATCTTGATTCAAGTTGGGTGGATTAGATATTTCCCAAATCAGCTTTGAACTTACCAGTCCTTCACATACACCAAAAACACAATCAACCAGAAAAACTCTGTTTTTCATTTCAAGTAGGATCCAGATTTCACTGCATCCACCCTCAATACATAGAAAGGGAGGATATTCAAATCAAACAAGTACAAAACTGAGGCAGAAAACAATAAGGCCAACACAAAAGTATCACCTGGATAACACAAATTCGGCAGGTCCTTAATCCGTTACATATACTTCCCCAAGCTAGAGCATTAAAACTCATAAATCACAATAACTTGTTAACAGAATTCAACATTCATTCCCCTAAGATCACTTGAATTACATTAAAACACACACACACACACACACACAGAGTAAAACTAACTTAAAGTTGCACTTACAGTGTCCATCCAGTCAACAAAGTTAATAACTAGGCAGTTAGGTATTGGCAGGAAATTTACTAGCGTAAGGTACTTGGCTGAAATCACAAGTCAAGCACAGAATCGTAAATGACAGAAAAATTATAGAACTGAAACCCCATGAAACTAACACCAGTACCTTATCTTTCCAAAAGTGGAGAATATGGTATGCGTGACTAACATGGAAGGCTTGGAAGAAACCCTCGGCTCAGCAAACCAACGTGACGGAACTTTTCTCATAATAATTGTATCAGGCTCTTGCGTTCCTCCTCCTGAATATCCTACCAAAAACAACACCAAATCACATACACAAGAAAGAACACTTCAAAACCACCGAACGTTAACCCCTAATTAAACAAACAAACAAACAAACAAAACCTCGATTACGAAAAGCGTAGAACTCGTCCCACTCTTTCTTCATCCCCTCAAAATCATCAAACACGGGCACGGCAACCCCCAATTTGTACTTGTCTCCTTCGAGGTTCAGTTCAATCCCATCCATTTTCCCAACAATGTGCTTTCTCCAATCAAGAAGCTTCTTCTCCAACTCCTTGACATCATCGTCCTTTTCGTCGCTTCGCTTTTTAGTTTGCAGAAACCCTAGGTCGCGAATGCAGAGACTACCATCGGCCAGCGGATCGTCACGCTTGAGTTTCTTGACGTCTTTGATGCGTTTGACCTGAAGGTCGTCTTCAGGGATGGTGACGGACAGTGAGGTGCTAAGGAAGTCTAATAACGCGCGCTTGAGCTTCCACTCGTCGATTGGTTTGGTGGCGGAAGAAGCGACTGAGGGGTAGATGGAGAGCGTGAGCTTCACGCGACGAGGGGTCAACGAGAGATCGTTCTCGATTTCTAGGGTTTCCGTTGGAGGAAGGGACTCTAACGGTCGAATGCTCATTGCAGTTCAGACTCTTCTCTCTCTTCTTCAGCTCACTCATTCTTCTTCGTCATCAACGGAAGTTCTTAATTTTGAAGTCACCCCGAAACGGCGCCGTAAGCTGTGACGCGGATAGGCCGAAGATGAGACGTCATCAGTAAAAGACAGAAAAGCCCTTCTGTTTGTGACACGGCCTGGTACAATTGAGGGAAAAAGCAGGCGTAGAAACAAAGTATAAAAGGGGCATTGAAAGTCAAAACAGAAGTCGGAGAATTCGTTCATCGGGAGAGATGGGACTGTGGTGCTTCTCTTGTTTCGACGGAGGCGACGAGCGGCGAGAGAGACAAGAGGAAGAGAAATTGGCGTCAATTGAAGCTCGCGCCAAAGCGGCCGAAGCAGCTCAGAAACGGTAATTTAAATTTCCCCTTTTATTTAGTTCTTTCCTTTCGTTTCGAAACGTAAATATCCAAGTTTTGCATGTCCCGATAAATTTAGGATTACATTCATTGAAGGAGGACGCCGTCCGACTCTGTTTCCATAATCTGTTCTCTGTAGCAATTTATGTAACGGTGTCTGTTTTGCAGGCAAGAAGATTTCGAAAAGTCTGCTGCAGGAAGGGCTGCGCGTGCACAACTACAAGGGATGGCTAAACAGTCTGCTAATGCTAACCAAGGCGAACCTGTCCTGAAGGTCAATTCCTTTCTCTTTTAATTTTAGCTATTATCTGGTACCTTTGTTGTTTATGATAATTAGGTATTCAGAACTACCGTTGTTCTTTAATCACACTCAATAGTCCTCCTCTACTTGAGATCAGATCCTTATACGAATGAGTACATACCTATTGGCTCATGCTTGCATGCTCATGTTTTTATTTTGTTCATTCTGTTGGTGCAGTGGCAACTGGGCTGAGGCTTAGCTTCTTCCTTTGTCCGGCTACAGTTTCTGGGTAAGTTGGTTAGAGTCTTGCAAGTATCAACTAGATATATTGAACTAGTGTCATAGATTAGACAGAAAGGTCCCATTTGTAGCTTCTGTCGATCCTGACTACAAGCCCTCATTCAGGAATGAGATAAATGTGGTGATAAATTCCTCCATTTAGATGACACTGAATTAGGGAACTAAATGTTTAGTTCTGGCAATAATTATATTCCCCAAGTTGAAAACAATCTTTAAGCAGAAAAATGAAAAGCACATTTGGGAAGTTCTGTTTTATAAAATGCTTTAACAATGAATGTATTTTTTTAAAAAAGTTTTGGAAAGAATTGCTTTTCCTCTGTATGAAGTCAACAATTACACTTCCTCTTCGTTGACATTAATTCCTATCTTGATGTCCTTGTTCCTGTTCCAGCATAACTTGCATAGGATTCAACTGTATCTTCTGCACCACCGGTTTCTCCCACTCTCATGGCATATCATTCTTGTTTGCAAGATATGTTATGTTGAAGACATAATTCTCTTTAATAAAAGTTTGCTGTAATTATTCTGTTATTATCTACGGGGAAGAAATTATAGTAGAGTGATCATTATCTATATGATGTTTCAGTTCATTGAACGTTTTAAATTAGGGGTATTTTGCATCCGTGTGGCAATTCTTTTGCATCTTTCGAAATATATCTTCCGTGGAATTAGTGGACAGTTAAAGACAAGTCTTCAAACCTAATTTAGCTGACTCCAAAACATCATATCATAAGCAGACGACCAATTTAGTAGTATGCATAATTTCATTTCAGCAATAAAAGTTACAACGTACATAAAAGTCAAAGTTAATAAAGAGGCTGGCCTTCAAAAGATCTTAAGATCTCCATTACAGGTTAATATAACGCCACTATTTTCATTGGGTTTTTCATCTCATCATTAAGTCTCCATTTGTGCATTTACATGGGAAAAATGAAAGTGGGACAGCCAACATGGTTCTGAATGTAACTCAAAACTACAGCAGGATTGCTTTACAATTTAATCTTGGTAGTGGAATTGCGAAATCCTTAAGTTCCTACTGATCCATTTTGATGTCGATGCACCAACGGTTTAAGTTGGAGGTTCTTGATGCCTTTGGTGACATGTTGAGTGGTTGTGACAGTTTTGAAACCATTATCAGACAATGTCTTGAGCAGAGAGCTTTAGCTTATGTTTAGCTTGAAACAGTCGGCAGTATGTTCCCTTTATTTCTGCAAGATTGAACCATGCGTCATGATTGGTGGGTTCCATATGCAAGGCATGTCACCTTAAAATATTAATTGAATCTTGTTGAGGAATTCATCGCATGACCATCCAGAATCGCAGATTATTATGGGTTGAATCAGGCGTTCTTGAGTGGTGTCAGAGCCAAGATTTTTTCTTATAGTGCATTCTGATCTTCTACATTAAAAAGATTTTTCATACAAGTAAATATTAACAAAAGAAAAGGACGAAAGAAGACTTACCCTATGGATGTCCCTCCGTCCCCTGGGGCTTCTCCTGACACTATTCCTCCGAACCCTAAACCAGCCCTAAACCACCACGCCCCCTCCTCTCCTTATGCTTTTTCGCCAAACCCTAGTCTCGCATCTCCTATGGTGCTGGACGAGCCTTTTGTGATTGTCAACCCTTTTGCCCCTGATCCGTCGTCAATCGGTAAGAGACTCCGAGACGGCTCTGTTGCTCCCCCATCGTCGACCACTAGCAGAGTGCCCGATGGTGCAAACCCCTTTGCGTTTAGTGCAGGTATTTCATTTCGTGATGCGGCACTGAATAAACGTTATTCTTCGAAGCGTACATGGGACGATGTTCTTGATAATTCTTTCACGCTTAGTGAAGATATGCTCAAACCGACCAAACCTTCA
>JANZLH020000017.1:18231-34259 GCA_026770325.2 Erythroxylum fimbriatum | reverse complement strand
AAGTACTGAAGCTAATCTCAAATCTCTACTGAGCTAATCTGGCTTCTTTCACTTCTATCTGAGCTAGGCTTCACTATGTCTCACAAACCAGTTATATGGTGCGATAACAACGGGGCTCGATCTCTCTCATAGAACCCAGTTTTTCACTCTCGTACTAAACACATCAAGATAGATGTGCACTTTATTAGAGATAAAATCTCTGATGGACCCTAAAAGTAAAATATGTGAGCTCCAGCAATCAGGTAGCCGACCTATTAACTAACCCCATGATAGCTACTCGCCTCAACCATCTTATCTTCAAACTCAATCTAGTTCAGAATCCTAGGTTGAATTTGAGTGGGAATGTTACGAGAAGTGTTTTACAAAGTAACTTGGGTGTGCAAAGAAATGGATTCACATCACTTAATATCAATTCAAGCCCATCAACACAAAATGAGAGTCTAGCACAAAGAAGGCCATCAAAGCCTATCATATATCCAGGAGAGCATATTGCTATAACAAATTCTGTTAGAACAAAATTGTTTTTCGATATGCATGAGGTGTCAGATCCTTGTTGTAACAATCTATATAAATTGAGGTCTTCATGTACATGTAATTATTCATCAATTAATACAAAAATATACAAATATTACATCATTTTCACAACCTAGTTTGATTTGTTGACTTCTAGCCCAGTTGAGCTCGTGCCCAAATGTCATCCCATAATTTCCACTAATATTAATGAAGTCGCGTTAAATTACCATAGGCTTAAGGCTTTTAGGCCACCAGTCACGAGAGGCTAAAAATAAAAAAGGAAAGAGAAAGAAAAAGTAGCTTAATTATCCACTCGAATATTCCGAAAGCACCTCTCTCTTTATTCCGAGTCGTATGTTTTCTATGTCGGTCTTCTCTAAATTTTCATCAAAACCTTATTTCTGTTAAACGTGTCCGAAGAAACAAGATTGTCCAAACACTGCACGAGCTCTTAACACTCTCTACGTTCGTTACGGTACCTTAAATCCTGGTCCTGGAAGAATCTACACATCTCCTAGTCCTATGGTTCCTTGTACTTTCACGTGTTTTCGATCTTTTACTTTCACGTACACTACACATCGGTGCTTACGCTAATTGTGTTAGTGTGTCCAATAATATCCAACGGCTAAGAACACATCCACGTGTTCGGGTATAATGTTTTTAAGACTCGACCGAATATTATATGCCACACGATGTGAATTTGAGCTCTCTCTCTAACATGGAAAACCAAAATTGCTTGTAAATTTCAGAGTCCCTTCAAAAAGTACCATATTAATTTGTGCTTCCTATTCCTCTCTTTGTAGTTTGTTTGCCCTCTCAATCTTTATGCCAATTGAGATACCAAATCGATCTCTTCTATTAAGTGTTTTGATGGCTAAACCCTTTTTCAATTCAAAAACGTTGCCTTGTCAATTCCTTAAGTTTAAATTTGCCGTCTTTTTGTTATCAGATTCACATAATTTTCAGGTTCTCAGTCAACGTTTGCTCCATTTTTGACACAACTCAAGGATTATTTTAGTTGCTGACCGATGGGTAAACGTAAGTTCTTTCGATTCTTTTTTGTTTTCTGCTTTTTGATTCTGATTTTGTATTCTTTTTTGTTTTATTAATCGTAATGATGCTTTGATTGTTGAATCTGGTAAAGAAAAGATCTTTTTTTATTGGGTTGTTTCCAAGGTTCGGATTTGTTATCGGGCTTCTGCTTAATTTAGGTTTTTCGATTTTGTAAACATGAAACACATGAACACTGGAAAAGAAAGCGTTTCTTTTTTTGTCAGGGAAGAGTTTACAGCTTTTCTAATGGCTGGGTTGGTTGGAATTTGGCAGGTAATTCACAACGTAAGCATGCTGCGATGTTGGATAGCGATGACGATAATAGTAGCGAGTCTTCTTCATCGACTATCCGTTCCGACCACACATGGGCGTTGGAATCTGAAAATAAAATCGTTAAAGCTACTAGGCTGGATGAAGCTCTAGATGCTTTATTTGAGAAAAGGTTGGCAGTAATTTTAAGCTTTGATTAGTTTGGTTTGACGTTGTGATCAAGGAACATATTTTAATTATGCTTATTTCTTCGCTTGTGTGTTATTTTGATTGTTTCTTGTTTTTTGGATTTAGGGGCTCCACTAGAGAGAATGCTTTGGCTGCAATTATAGAGGCTTTCTGTGCAAACTTGCAGCATCAATTCGTGGAAAATAAGTAAGTGTTCCTGGGTGTTTGTTTGCGGATTTCAAACTTTTAAGAGTTTCTGGATACTGTTAATAGTTACTAGTTGACAAGAAAGAACTGCTGGCTGTTTAGGGAACTTTAATGGTTTTTTGACTTTGTTTTAAGGAGTGTATGGGTTTAGTTTTGTAATTGCTCGGATGTGTTTGTCCGTTATGTTGTTTTGATATTTTAACTGATTATGCTGATATGAAGTTACTGAGATATGTATTGAGATATTGCTTGTTTTATGTGTCATCAGATTTGCCACTTTGCTTTATCAATGCCTTAATTCTATCAAGAAGGGGTCTGCCAAAGAGGTTGCTCTGGCATCAAAAGTTATTGGTTAGGCTTTGACACACTCCAACACATCTTTTCTCCACATTTTACGATCTTGTTCTTAATATGCGTTGTCTGTAACTTCCAGGATTGTTGGCGTTGACAGTTGGTTGTGGTGATAATGCACATGAAATATTGGAACAGTCAGTTACTCCAATTTCCCAAGCTCTTAAAAGTGGGTCTGAATCATCAAAAGTTGCGGTACGTATGGCATAAGAGGCTTTGTAGTTGAGAAGCGGAGAACCTTTTGTATTAATTTATTGATTGTTCTATGTTATTGGGTTATGGCTGTAGTTACTGGAGTGTTTAGCTATTGTCACTTTTGTTGGTGGGATTGATCCAGCAGAAACAGAACAATCAATGAATATCATATGGCAGTTTGTTCATCCTAAGCTGGTACCCAATGTACGTATTGGTTTCCAACTATTGTTTGTAATATTATTATTTTGGTTCTGGATTTTAGTTTTTGAATCTTCATTCTACATCTCCTTCTTCACCTTCATACCCTATTGCTACTTTTGATGTTTTTGTCTGTTTACCAAGTCTATTTGACGAAACTCGAACAAGAGAAAATTTTAAGTGGCTCAGTCAATACTAAGCATTGATTTCTTTGCTTTTTTACTGATCGTCCCAAGAACTAATTCTTTATGAAATTTAACTAACAGGTGGTTGCTGTCAAACCTTCTGCAGCTGTAATAGCTGCAGGTGTTTCTTCCTGGGCATTTCTGTTGACATCCATAGATGGGTGGAAGCGTAATCCTAAAGACTGGCAGGAGTAAGCAGAATGCTTGGTCTATTTCTTTAAATGGATTTGTTTTGGCCTCTAACTGAAAAAGCAGTAGTAAATATTAGTGCCATTTTTTCTTTATATTATTAGCAAATGAAAATTTCTGCTTTAAATTCAAATCCAAGTATTCTTCATGAAATGTTAGTGGATAGTTAATTGTTACAATTTGCCTTAGGACTTTTGCTTCTATATGTGAAATCTTGGAATGGAAGGTGGTTTTTATAGTATCTCGAACAAGTAT
Organism: Erythroxylum fimbriatum; assembly: GCA_026770325.2. Lineage (NCBI taxonomy): Eukaryota > Viridiplantae > Streptophyta > Magnoliopsida > Malpighiales > Erythroxylaceae > Erythroxylum > Erythroxylum fimbriatum. Next base: position 30,675 of record JANZLH020000017.1, on the reverse strand, counting down.
CTTATATGTGCCAGGCAAACTCAAATAGATTTAAGGACTTACGAATTCTGGTAATTGGTGCAGATCGATTTCTTATTTATCTAGTCTGTTAGATAAGAATGACCGATCTGTCCGTATGGCTGCCGGTGAATCGTTGGCTCTAATTTTTGAGATGGGAAGTCTGGAGGAATTTGCTGCTGGAGCTAACTGTTCTACCGACTCATCGGTCCAGGAAGGAAACAAAGGCTTTTCTCATGTAGTAGGATTGCGATCAAAAATCCTAAACCAAGTTAGAAACCTTTCTGCAGAGGCTGGTGGAAAGGGATCAACCAAAAAAGATCTTAATAGTCAGCGTAACTTATTCAAGGACATCTTGGAGTTTCTTGAGGTAGTAACTGGTTTCCTTCTTACCAAAAAAGATATTATGATATCTGCACTGCCTCTATAATGACGTTGCCTTCTCTATTCTTAGGATGGTTATTACCCTGAAAATTCTATGAAGATTGGTGGGGATACTTTGCAAACGTCAACGTGGGACAAATTAATACAGGTAATTCTTTGTCCAACTTTTTCTTTAATTGGTTACAATTGTTCATGTTGTCTTGGTTTGTTTAGAATTCAGGGCACTCATATTTGAATTCTTTTTAACAGTTGAACTTTTTCAAGCACTACCTTGGAGGTGGATTTGTGAAGCACATGCTGGTTTGTTTTCTTTTACTTCCCTCCTGTTTCCATAAATTCCAAATAACACAGATTTCACCTGCTTGGATATTTTAAGCATATTAAGATCGATTTTTACATAGGGTAATGAATTCCTCCACGATGTCCTCGAGTTTGCACCATTGGACAAAAAGCATCTTCAGGGTTCTGAGCGCATTATGTCACGTGTCGAAAAGGTCAGCGACCCTTTATCCTAGTTCTCATCAACTATAATGTATAGGCAAAATTGATTTTGATGATGATTATTCCCCCTCTTAATTTTTCTCTATACTTATTCCTCATGTTCTAATTATGTGCTGTATTTCGGATTGCGAGTTGGTTGTCTTTGGATAGTAGATCTCGTTAATCAAAATTCATGTTTATAACAATTCAAATGAACGAATTTGTGACTTTACATGCATCTATAGTAGTGATTCGTGTATATGCTTTAGTTGAGAATTTATTATTGTTATAATATACATCTTATATAACTTCATATTTGTTTGTCCTACAAGGTCCTCAACGTTACCAATTAATTAAAAACACAGAATAATGTACAATATTTAATAATAATGGTCAATTTATAAATGACTTTTCTACAGATGAGTAAAATTATACTCCATGAATTAGATCTGTCTAATTTAAAATTTTGTTGGTTATGTTTGTTGTCCTACTTTGGAATATACTTTTTTTTAACAAAAGTTTGTTTCCTTGAAGATTTTAGAAACATAAGCCTAATTTAGAATGAAATTTAAGAATGTTTCATCTTCATGCCTATAAATTAGAGAGCATTTCTTGAGAGGAATTATAGATGTATATGTGTCCATATTGAAAATAATTGTTTTGGCTAAAAATAACTAAAATTACTACATCCAAATCGTTATGATTGTATGTCCCAATATTTACTCAATTTTGATTTGGTGACTATGGGTTGAGGATCATATTTACTGAATTATATGGATCTTGTAATAGTTGAAACCCAATGAAGTTGGTTTGCTACACATATGTGTAAGATAACATATAATTTTAATAAATAAAAATAAACGTTTAAGCAAATTTAAAAAGATAATGTAATTTATATACCTAAAGTGTACCATCTTGAAATTTCTAAAAAATATTGCAATAAGTTCTAATTTGATAAGTGAAAGTTTTGTAAATGTTTTGATATGTAATATCATTTTGATAAAATTTCAACTGCTAAAAAATTTACATAAAAGTTTTTCAGTATTATATAAATTATTTAAAATCTTGAATCTCGTTGAAAATTTTATAAATAAAATGATACAAGAGAAGTAGAGGGTGTGAATTCCTTTTCTAAAACTAAAAGCTCAGGTATTACTTGGTTGATGAATGAAAATCAAATGGATTCTAGTGAGGCTGTATATAAAGTATGAATAAGATGGACCCATTTATCTATACAGCCATGAGGTAAATCAGCAGCTATACGGCTATACCTCATGTTCAAAGACATTATGAGCACATGATAAAGTTCCCTAGTTATGTTCACTCAGGATCTTACGTTCATCCACTTAAAGTTTAATGGAACAAACATCCGCCGTCCGGTTATTATGCATCAAAAAGCAAGTATTGTTAAGGTTTGTGAAATATCTAATAATCATCTTTCCCTTGATTTTTTGACATGTTAGGTTATTTGTGGTCTAGTTGTGATGAGAATTTGTGTAGGTTATTTGTGGTCTAGTTGTGATAAGAATTTGTGTTCTGATATGTGTTTTCCGGTGAACGGTTCATTCATTCTGATCATGATTTGGTTCACTCCTGTTACAGAGAATGTACTATTCACCTAATTCAGCTGTCAACAAAGCCAGGACTCAGTTTCTCAACAAGCAGCGAATGATATCTGAGGTTGGTTGCACTAATCATTGAATGAATTTTCCTTGTCATTCCACTTATAGGTGTTAATTTCGTGCTCGTAACGATATTTCTCCCTGGTGCATTGTACGGATCCTGTACATCATGAGCTTCCTTTATAGACGCATCTTTGTTATCCCATTTTCAGGGAAGGAATGAGGGCCACTTTGCTGTCAACAGTGAAGAATAGAGAAATTTTATGGAGGAACAGATGGCCAAACGTCCTCATTTATAAGGTTTTCTGGGGAATTTCTTCATTTTTAGCTTTAGATGTCTTCAATCTGTTTGTAAACTGGACCAACTTGTGAAAAGGAAGCAATTTCTTTGTTGGTGTATTGATTCATGACTCGAGCGATGTTTTCTTGAGACCAGTAGTTACTGTAAAACATGGCTTATCCATTTGTTGGTTACTCGTTGCTACTTATTTGAATTTTTTCAGAGAGATCAAATACAATAAGATTATTGCAAAATGTTAAAACGATCAATACCTTTGATGTATTTAACTATGATTCAGTAATTACTTTCTTGAAGTGATTCAAAAGTCAAAAAGTGAACTTTTGGCTCTAGCCATAAGATGCTATCGGCATTTGTGCTCTAATGCCCTCTTTTAGTTAAGTATATGGATCACATCTCAGAAAAAGGACAAGTCTATCCAGAGTGGCCACTGGAAATCTAGTCAAACTATATGCTTAAAAAACAAAAATATGTACTGGTGATTCCAAAAAGCAAGAAACCTCGTAAAAATTGCTTATGTGAACATATGAAAATCCTGTAAAGTGTTTATTCATAGTTCCAGTATCCCCGTCACGAGAATCTAGAACTTGACAATCCTGCCATGTGTTTACTCATAGCTCTGTCCTTCCTGTAATGACTATTGCCCCTGCCTCTTCTGCCTCTTCCTCTTGCGTTTCCTGCATTTCCTCTCCCTTCCATCTCTGAACCATCGGATTGGTTATCTTGCTCTTCATGTCCTTCCCTCAGTTTTCCTCTCCCTCCTCTCCTTCCCCTGCCTCTAGGATTCTGCGCAATGTCCCTTTCTTTATTCTCAGGTTCATCGGATTGGTTTTCACGTTCCTGGTATTCAATCAACTTATTGACAGCACCCAGTGGAATGTTACCACCTCTACCAAGACCATATATCAGTTCCCCCTGTGCTTGAGTAACAAGCGAAGCTTCGATCGAATTTGCAACTGCAACTGAGCCAGCCACCTTGTAGCTATAGTTTTTTCCATCCTTGACATAATACTGTGGTTTCTTTCTGGATCCCCACTTTCCATCTGATGGAGACTGAGCGGGATTTTCCCTTTCAGTACCTAAAGTTTTCTCTAAATTAGAGATGATTCTGTCACTTGATATTTCATGATCTTCGAGCCCTGAGTCTCCAACACTCAGACCCAAGTCATCAAAAGAATCATCATACTCGTCTTCATATTCATATAGTGATACCAGGGCAGCAGTCTTGGCCAATTCCTTGCTATCTCTGTTATAAACGGCATAGTGATCTGGCATGTCACTAGACTTTCTAACGAACCTTCCAACTGCAGACGAGTTTGAACTGGAATCACCAGAATAATGCAAGGTTTGTTTTTCTCTAGCTACTATTGGATCAGCAGAATGAACTTCTGCTGATGTAGATTCAATCAACTTTCCTTTTCCTTTATCCTTTGTACCAATAGTTGTACCTAACTTGGGAGTTGGCATTGTTTCTAACGTAGTATCCAAGCGACTTAGATCTTCGTGAAGAGTTCCCTCCAGGATCCGCTGAATAACATCCTCTGGATTCTGGTTGTACGCTTCTAGACAGGCAGCCAAGAAGCCTTTACCATAATCAGGAAACAGATCCCTTATTTGACTAAGTTTGGACTCCACTATAGCAGCTTTTTCATCCATCTCCATACTTTTGTTCGCAACTGGGGCTGGCCCTACATGATGCTCTTTGATATTGCTCTTCAGAGAAGAATTCATCAACCGAGACAAGTATTGGTTCTGTTCATCATCTATCAATATCCATCCTGCATCAATAAGCAAACATTAAAACATGAGTAACTCAACATCAAATCGAAGATGAAGCATAAAGAAGAGAAGATAGTTCCTAAACATTTGAGGATCGGATATCATCGTCTGAATAACTCTCAGTTTAGATTGTGCTATGCTTTAGAAAATGCCGAGTAAGCACCTACCATCATTTTGTAAATTTTGAAGGATGTCCATTAAATGATAATTCTTATCAAGACTCCGAAGAAACATTTGCCCAGTCACATTCCCCAGATCATAAGGTGACGATCCACTGATCTCCCTAAGTGTCTGAATTAATATATCTGCTCTAATGACAGGATCCTCTACTTTAGTTGGAAACATCTTTGCAACAGCTGGAGTTGGAAAACCATTTTCATGTAGTTCCTTCTTTAAATAGCAAGCATCCAATAATTTCCAACCAAATTTGACCACTCTTGCCGATAAAATCTTCAAGCTAACAGTTGCATTAGATAGCATCTCATCATCTCTACCCATCGAGATGATTTGGAACCCCTGCTGTAAAGATGGAAATAATGTATCATGCAATTTTGCAAGAGTGGTCAGCATTTCCTTGTTTCCATCACTGCACAGGCAAGATTAGTTTCCATTAAAAGAAGGCATATTTTCTTAAATTTTAAGATGCATAAGATAAAGAATCCAATAACAGAGATCTAGTACAGCTCTATTTTAACATCATTATTAGCAAAGACATCAATTAGGAAGACCAATTTCCAACAGATTAAATGGCTCAGCAAAAAACATTAATTATGAGAAATCATCACTTCCAACTGCCCAATGGCCAAGGGCCATTAAAAAACAAAATTTAAACAAAAAGAAAACTTGAAAGAGGCGATTACTAATAATGCCATGGTTGGAGATAGACAAATTAAAGCTCATACATTAAGTACCTTAACTCAATGGGACATGAAAAGGCCACAGCTGCGAGTTTGTAAGCATTAACGAAAGCATCCATGGAGACAATAGCATCATTTATGAAATCCATCACCTGAAATGAGGGACAACGTCATGAACCTCTAAGGGATTAGAAGATAAAAATGGTGAACTGGCCACTGTTCCACCAATTTAGTCTTCTAGAGTCCTAACTTTCAATGTTAAAAGAGTAGCATCCAGTTTCATTCACAAACTTCAAATTGACATTTGTCCTTCATATTATATTCACTCAGGTGCTACTACGTCTTGTTATCCTTCCGGCGGAATTATCAGAAATCGCGAATTAGTTCCAGATCTTTGGATGAATAGTTTTAGTGTAGAGATCAATGAAAAATGTAACGGTGAAGTTGCAAAAGCAACCGCTGCAATGAAAAATGATGTGAGAAGAAAATTGAAGGATTCACCTCTAAGAAATCCAAAGAAAGTTGCCGTAACTCCTGGCCTTCGCCACTTCCAGATGAAAATAGAACCTGTTCATCATCAGCCAGAAAATGGTCAGTGGTTTAAATAATATGAATATCCATGACTTCTGTTTCTCATGATAATATAAGATGGAATAAATAAAAAATGCTTCAAAACAAAGTATAAACCATTACCCTTGCCATTATATTCCACATATTTAGCAAAACAAGACTAATCCCCTTCATAATTTAGCAGGCAATAAAAACTTCCATGACCTAAACAGAATACCTCAAGGGACGATATGCACCGCTGATGCATTGTGTCAATGATGCCCAGGAAATGAGATGTTACAGCAAATAGGTTATCATGGATTCCAAGCTGAGCTCTCAAAGCATTTTGGACCTGGAGCAAAAGATCAATATGCCGCAGACCGTGAGAAAAAAAGTGGGTGACACAGGGGGGCATTTAACTTTGTTTTATGACATGCAAGATGTCAAGGATGCACGCAGAAATTTATGGCATTCACCTCATATCATATGGCCTCATAAATTCTCACATACCATCCATTGAATGAGATGACTAACGAGCAGCTCAAACAACATGAAAGAAAAAGGTTTTTCTCTCATGATCATACATCAAAGTTCGGAAATTTCAGGCTAAGAGTTCCCCTAAATGGAAGAAGTTTACCAGTGATTTGGTCAATTCCTCATTTTCATGACCGTATATGGCACATATATCCAACAGCATAGGCAAGTCAAGCAACTTTCTTTCCTGCAGAAGGACTACATACAGAACTAGTGAACAAATTGCATAAGAGAAATAACATATCGGCATCAACAGAAGTATTATAGTGTTGTATGATCAAATAAACTTTTTTAACTTGATGAAAATAAGAAGACCCACCTGCATGATCTTTGGAACTAAGGGAATCAACAGTACGAGCACCTGGATCCCTATTGGATGATCTAGAACACAAAATGAGAAGAAATCAAGGATTTGAACGTGAATGATGTAGAACTAAGCAGAAGAGTGGTGGTAGGAAAATCACGTACATGCGATATAATAGCATAAAAACACGACGAGCCAAATCAAGGTCTCCAACGATGACGCCTGCTACTATACCCTTAGCTCCTCGATGAGGAAAATCGTACCATCTATTCCTATACTTTAGGAAGCTTTCCACAAACTCGTGCAAGGAGTTGTCACTAGCCACTGGAATAAAAACATAAGATGGATTTTTACCAATTGTGTTTCTGACACATAAAATCCAATAAACAGGAAACTAAACCCACCTTCTCTCCAGAACTCCCTAGGGCTTAGCTTTAGCAACCACGACAACTGTCTATTCAAAAGATCCACGACCCGCTGGGACTCGATCGGATCCAATCCTCCTTCATTGGCACCAAGACCCGCCGCTACAGCCTCATCCTGCGGCAAGTACTTGACGAAATTTCCGCCGCCGCCATCGCCGGATGCGGGAACATCGGATTGCTGGGAAAGGGATTTTCTAAGAGAATTAGAGAGAGTGGGGTTGGTGTTAGGGTTTTGGTGTTTGGGGACAAATTTGCTGAACGTTTTTGGGTCGTTACTGCTGCTGCTGGTGCTGCTACCACTCCGTTGTTGATGTTGGCTCCTGTTGTTGTGCGAGTAACGGCGCGACATGATAGACTACACCAAGGAAGAGATACGAGGATCACTAAATGGAACAATTATGTCACTGCGCTACACCAAGAAGAGAAACGAGTCGTTGGTTGTAATAAAATACAAATTTTCCAGTAAATGAATCTTTTCCAATTAAACGGTGAATTTAAATTTCCCTATTTATACATATCACGACATTGACATTTAAAAATTCGTATGCATATTAAACCAAAAATAAACTCACAGTAATCAAGAAGACAATTCTTGATCTCAAGAGCTCAGAAAGCAAATTTTTAGGATAGGGAAACAAAATCCAGAGGAAACTTATTGAACAGATCTTGTATGGTTTAAACAATGAAGTAACATCTTTATCAGAAAACTCATGCTTAAGCTCCGTAAAGATCTCTTGAATCTCGCACTTTCAAAACTTACTTCTGAACAATATTGAAGCCTTTGAAGAAACAGTACTACGAGTGTCAGGTACACTCAAAATAGACGCCTTGACAGTCTCAAATGCAATACTGTTACAATCCTCCCTACTGTTAACCACGACCAAGCTGAAGCTGTAGTTAAAGCACGTCACCGGGAACGCATTTTGGAATTTAATTTCATTTGAAAATCAGCAAATACGAACAGAAATGAATGGAACAGAACAAACATACGTCTAGAAGCAGTCATGAAAGACACATAAGCTTGGCGTGTGTCTTCTCGAGAGACGCTTTGTAAGCCTCGTAGACGGTTTCAGTCTCATCTTTGCTTTTCTGTATCGGAAGAACGAGTTCAATTAGGGTTTTCATTGATTGTGAATGGATCTCATAGAGCATTAGCCTCTTCGGTGGTTGCTCCGCCGCCAGCTTATGACTGGAGAACGGAAACAGTCGCTGAGATGGTTTGGCGGGGATTAAGATTAACTGCTCGACGACTTAAAATTACGATTTTAGCCTCTATAAACTATAATAGCCCAGCTTCTAGGGCTTGTTTCAGTGGATCAGTGGTGGGTTGGCCCGTGGGTTTGTTTTTATTTAACTCAGCTGAAACCTCCGGTCCTCCCCTAACTTTACTAAAATATTTAAATTTTAAATTTATTACAAAAATAGTGTTAATTTTTGTACATAGCACGTGACTACCACGTGTTTTTCTTTTTTAATTTTTTTTATGTTCTCACGAGATGTTTTAGGAGGGTCCTAATTATAGGAAGACACCTTTAAGCCATTTATATCTAGACTAATCCTCGTTCAAGCCGGGTAGGTCGCTTGAGAAAAGCAAAGCTCTGACCTCAAGTTTTAAACGGCTGAATACATGAAGGCGGTTTAAACCTACGATCTGACTTAATTTAGGAGAGCTCCTTACCAACTCATCTGCGCCCGAGGTTAAATACAAAAACCTTATGTTTCTCTCCTATTCTACTTCCCCGTCGATATTGCAATTGCCCATCTCTTTCATTACGACAGAATAACTCTCCTGCAAACCAATTTTTATCATCGTGGTAGAATAACTCGTCTAGCTTCAATGGAAAAGCTAATGAGGTTATAAGCCAGAAGCTTTTATATATGCAGCTATAGTTTTAGCTTTAGGATCCCTGTAAGGTGGCTGCCTGTGCGAGTAGTTTTGAGAACAAGGAGAATGGTTCAAAGAGATGAGAGGATCTCGTGTTGCATCGAAATCATAGTCCCAGGCACTAGACAAATTAACAACCTGGATAATGGCATGGTAAGGTTCTACTTGACACTAATGAGGAGTTATGGAAAGAGCGCAAATATGGAAAAAAAAAAAAGGCTACACAACTCACAGTCTATAGCAAGAACTGTCATATGAAGGAACATATATATATTAGTTGTTTTCCAAGTGAAAATGTTGTTGTAATGACATGAAACCGAAGTTTATACTTGCTAAATAGATAAAGCAAATAACGTGTGAGTCAATATATTATTTCTCCATGTAACGTGTTAGAGCTGCTAGTTGATCTGTAATCAACTTTCATTCACATAATTAAATATTCAGAGCTACGTTTATGAGCAGTGGGGGAATATACTTTCCTTTTTAGCCTTATGAATAGAGTCAAAAGACATGGTGACAATTCAAAACTTATAGTTTCTAGAAGTAAGATAAACTAAACTGAAAGCTTCCACCCTCCTTGGTGACTATAAAGCATCCTGATGCATGCAGGTCAGCACTAATTGCTTCTCTAGGCTCTCGTGTGTTACTGTATAAAAAGCTTGGAGTTTTTGTATAGGATTCCTAAGTTCTGCAAGCAATAGGATTCCTGAATTCTACCTCGGATAAGCATCACAAAATCTCTTCCCAAATCCATATTCTCTAATCTCTGACCAACTCTCCCCAAGTCTCCCTCATACTCGGTTATACGTGTATCCTCGTAATTTTGTCTTGGTTAAGCCTTTGCTCGTCACATTGTAAGAAAGGTTTATTAATAATTGTCATTATTATAAAAATAAAATATATTATTTTAATAAAATAAATATTTTTTGGTCATTAATAACCACCTATAATTTAGTTGGTCCGAATAAGTATTGATCGTAACTCATTTATAGTTTTGCAACTTTCAAATGCATGTGTTCATTAAAAGCTGATAAGATGTTAGTACTTTAAACAAATTAACGTTAATTTTGTACGATTCCTCGTGGTTTGGACATTGAAATTTATGAAGCATATATAATATATATGGAATCTTTTCTCGTATATTGATAATGATAAACAAACATTGATGATTGATCGGAAATATTCCAATCCCTCCCTCCTCTCAAAGATCACAAGAATGCAGAAATCTTCTGATTGAGGGAAACATCAACTCCGTTGTAAGCGATAGGAGCGAACATCCAGAGATCATCAGAGGCCAAGAGCTAGAAGTTTTACAAGATGAAACTAATTAGAATAAATCATCAGAAAGATGAAAAAGGGAGAAAAAAGCTTCGTGCCCTTTAATTACCTTGATCTGGAGCTGCAAAAACTTGACATAGTGAACGGCTTCTTCAAGCATTGTACTTATATCAACCTTTGTTCCATTAGGAACAAGGTTCTGCAAGATTTTCAGTCGCTCATTTATCCTCTCTCTTCTTCTCTGCAATATCAATTATGAACGTTTTACGTCAACAGAAGGTAATAATGGAGGTAATATGAATTGTGAAGCTATTCTTATGCATGAGTCAGCATGTTAATGGTGTTCACGTACTCTTGCATAAAGGCTCTGAGGGTCAGTGGCCGATCCTCTACTGACTCTTGCTTTTCCATTTGAATTGAGGGCTTTGGAGACTTTGGAATCAGAAGTAGCCGCTGCATTGGAATCCTGAGAATCTTCATCTGAGTTACAACTGCTAGAGCTTTGCCCATCAGCTCCACGATTGCTTTCTTCTTCATCATTACTAACTGGACTGAGCTTCTGGTTCTTGTTTGAATGTCCACTTCTCCTATCATTTTGTACCTGCATTTTTAACCATTTTACTTAAACTTAAAAATGGTAAAGGCTTCCTGGGAATGATTGAAAGTTCATTTTCATGTTCACGCCAATGAATACACTTACATCTCTTGTAACTCGAGGTTTTTTCTTCATGACATTTGAAGGGTTTGGTTCTTGGGAATCACACTTCCGTTTGAGCTCAGGCTCCATGTTAGGAAGATCATTTGCTGATGGCCGATTTTCATCACCTAAGCTCCTCATTTTGCCACTGCTTATGCCTTCTTTAATACAGGCAGGTGGTCCTCTCATTCCCATTTCAGGAAAAGATGGTGCAAGTGAGCTGGCAGTTTTCGCGTCCAAGATAGGAACACCCATGGACTCAGGAATGTGGTTAGTATTGCTAATGAATGAGTAAGTTTCATGGCCCGAAGAGGCAAATAAAACACTACCACTACAGTTACTGTTGCTGCTGTTATCCTGCAAAAAAAACTGCAGATTGTTGTTAAGAGTGCTCAAGGGATATAACGAGCTCCCATTTATCTCTGCCATGCTCGTATTGGCTTCAGGAAATGAGCAAAAAGCTGAGTGGTTAGGTCCCTCATTAAGCTCCAGAGGGAACAAACATTGTTGAGGAACTTCTGGAGTGAAATCAAGCTCTTCCATGGAAAAAAATCTGTTAAAGTCCCATTCTCCTTCAGGAAAAACTCCAAAAGGCTCCATATTTGTTTCGGACTTTTGGAAGCCTGTGGGCTAAAGATAAGAGGTGTTGTGTTTCTCTGATGAGATAAGCTTGCTTCCTCCGACAAAAGCAAAAAACTAGAACCGTATTTATACCCAAGCCTCACAAGGAATGTTAGGAAGAATTGACCTAATTAGTTTATTGGTATTCTTAATGCCTAATCATTTCTCTGGTGTAGGCTCCCAATCCCATGCTTTGTAACTGAACTCAGGAGTCCACTGTGGGGCCAGTACCAGGCAAAGTACAACTAAGACAGGGCCAAGTTGATGGAATGGCAGATTAAAATATCACAAAAGTTCCAATGCTCTTTAATCATAATGGGCCTGTGTTAGAAACATTGAACTGATTAATGGATAATATTAATTATTTATTCAACCGATTCAAACGCTTTGAATCGGAAATAGCTAAAACAAGTGAAGAGTGCTAGCTCTTACCTTGTTCTCGGAGAGCAACGATGAAGGAGGTGATGGCTTGGAGAAGATGAACTCGAGTTCCTTGAGAGAGAAGCTTGGAACTTTTCCAGAAAACTCTTTCCTTCTCTGTCTCAATTCTTCTCTGGTCTGTCAACCCACGAGCTCATCTCATATTTGTTTCCAATTGTCCAATTTTCAAGGACAATCATAAACATTAAATGAGAATTGATCGATGCTTTCCACGATGCTGACACATATATATATATATATTAATTAATTCCTTAATTAATTAATATATATACATATATATAACTGCTGAAGCG
>JANZLH020000016.1:141364-165424 GCA_026770325.2 Erythroxylum fimbriatum | reverse complement strand
TGTTGAAAGTTTAATTGATAAAATGGACCGCCACCATAAACTTGTTGAAGCACCCAATCGATGAGAGCCTCTTATAAAAGGCTTATCCTAGTTCATCATTTAAGCGATATAAAACTGCACTAGAATTCATCTACAGAACTGTAGAAATGGCAGGAATAAACTATCTACTGCGTTCAACAGTAGCAGTAATACTGGTGAAACTATTGTTATTACTATTACAAGGGTGGAGCTGTGAAGCTTGTTTGGAGGAAGACAGAGTTGCTTTGTTGCAACTCAAAGATTCGTTCAATGTTCCATATGGTGGCTTTACCGAAGAAGGAATGTTTTCATGGAGGAAAGAGGTTGACTGCTGTGAGTGGGTTGGTGTTCGATGCGACACCAAAACAGGCCGAGTCAACGAGCTCATGCTTGACTATTTTAGATATGGAGATTCTGTGGATAATTGGTACTTCAATGCCTCTGTGTTTCTTCCATTTCAAGAACTCCGAAAGCTTAGTTTACGAGAGAACAACATTGTTTGCTGCGTAGAGAATGAAGGTTCTTAATCATATCAACTTTCTTATCAAATCACACATGATTTTGCTGTATATTTTAATATTGCTAATTAATCTGTTTTTATTAAGTTGGAAACATGTGAATTCTGTAGGATTTGAAGAATTGCAGAAGCTGACCAAATTAGAGTTCTTGGAATTGAGTTATAACGACTTGAACATTAGCATCTTGCCTTTGCTCCGTGGACTTCAATCTCTCAAAATTTTAAATATCGTTTATACTGAGCAAAAAGGGTCAATCAACATGGAAGGTTGGTGGTGGTTTTCTTTGATGACATAATTCGTTAAAAAAAGTTCATCTACGTTAGACTTGGTTTTTAGTTTGTATTAACATCTAACCAAATTTTCTTTTGTTTTATTTTTCTGGTTGCTCACAAGATTTGGTTGCCTTATCCAATTTGGAGGAACTAGACATTAGCCTGAACAACGTCGATAAGTTTGTTGCATCTAAAGGTATGCTGAATTTTGTATATCATAGCATGAAAAGATTAAGATATTTACTGTTTGATTGTCAGATTTTTTTTTTCCATATCAAAGTTACCCTCAATTCACATCTACTTCAGTACAGACTCAAGGAAGAGTACAAATTTTTTAAAAAATATAATAAATAAATATGAAAAGATTTCTTATGAAGAAGACAAATCTCAAGGAAAGTCATTTTTCTACTTATCATTTCAATTTACTTGTGATTATCAGTAAATTGCTTCTTGTAGATATTGAAGATCTAAGTAATATAAGCGTTCTTTGGATCGGCGGTTTTGGAAGCAAATTTCAGCTACAATCATTAAGGGCATTCCCAAATCTTAAGTCACTTCATCTACTTGCAAATAATTTTACACCAGAACCATTGTCACAAGGTAAGTAAAGAAAGTATCTTTATAATTAAAGTCTTAAAGTTGTAATTATCTTTTTTATTATATGCATTAAAGTATATATATTTTTTAAAATTATAAAAAATTTCTTTATGATAAAACCATTCTATTTATATACAAAATTATATCTAAGAATCTTTTTTTTTCCCTATGCTATGCAGACTTATCAAATTTCAAGAACTTAAAAACATTAGATTTGATACTCGGCGTGTTGGGAAATATCAATAGTTTCTTAGAGTCCGTTGCAAATATGACTTCGCTTGAGACTTTATCAATGGACTCTTGTCAACTCACTGGCAACATTCGTGGTACAGAAGGTGAGTTAATCTTAATAACATAATTTGAACTATCTCTTCAATCTCTATCTCCCTAATCTTTTCCTTTATATTATATATTTAGGTTTATGCGAGCTGAAAAATCTTCGAAATCTCAATCTTTATAACAATAGTCTGAGTGGTGCCTTACCTCAGTGTTTGGTGAACTTAACACTTCTTCAAGAATTGGATCTCTCACATAATTATTTAAGTGGAAACGTCCTCCAGGCTCCATTGATAGGTCTCACATTTATCTCATCCCTATCATTGTCTTTTAATCGGTTTAAGATCCCAAGTTCACTCTCTCCATTTCTCAACCACTCCAAACTCAAGATTTTTGAAGGTGATGAGAATGAAATCTTTGCAGAAACAAGGATGGTCAATTATAGTTTGACACCCAAGTTTCAACTAGAGAGGCTTTCTTTACAATCCACTCTTAGAGGAGGATCATTTCCTGAGTTTTTGTACTATCAACATGATTTGCAATATCTTGACATTTCTGGCATTCCAATGATAGGATCGGGCTTTCCAAGTTGGTTGTTAGAAAACAATACAAAATTGGAAAGGCTTCGTCTCTCAAATTGTTCTCTTTCGGGATCTATAGTTTTGCCAGCACATGCCCCTACTGCAACTTTAAGGAGATTGGATATCTCATCCAATCAACTTTATGGTCGCATTCCAATTAAAATCGGTACAAATTTTCCAATGTTAGAGTGGTTAATCCTATCAGAAAATGGGTTTACTGGAAGTATTCCGAATAGCTTGTCTAATTGTTCTTTCTTGGTGGCAATGATCATGCGTGATAATCAACTATTTGGCAAAGTTCCAAAGTGGATTGGAATAAAGGATTCCCTTTTAATATTGGATCTTTCGAAGAACAAGTTTTCTGGAAGCATATCTGTAATATTGGGAGCTCCACGGCTGCAAATCATTCAATTGTCCGAAAATAGATTCGAAGGAACTTTTCCTCATTCAATTTCTAACCTCCATAATGTGGTAGCTCTAGATCTCAGTCATAATTATTTAACGGGTATCATTCCTAAATGGGTTGGCAAATTATTTAAATTGAAATTTCTTCTATTAAATTATAATAATTTTATAGGAGAGATTCCAATTAATTTGTGGATGATGACTAGTTCATTAAATTTGGTGGATCTTTCGCATAATAAACTCTCTTCATTTTCTACTAATTATTCATACAATTATAAAAAAGATAAAAAATATTTAAAAGGTTTTTTTAATTCAAGAGTGAAAGAAGTTTTTGAGTTTGTAACAAAGGGAAGAAATTTTGAATATAAAATAGATAAAATATGGTTTACAGGATTCGTTGGATTGGATTTCTCTTGCAATAACTTGACTGGTCCGATTCCTTTTGAATTTGGAAACATTCAGAACATCAAACTTTTGAACTTATCTCATAACAATTTAACTGGATCTATTCCCTTATCATTTTCAAATATGACAGAAATTGAAACTCTAGATCTTTCTTTCAACAACTTGAATGGGTCAATTCCTTTCCTTCTTACAGAACTAAATTTCTTAGAAGTTTTTAATGTGTCTTACAATAATCTTTCCGGTGAAACACCCAATAGAGTTGCTCAATTTGCAACTTTCGATGAGACAAGCTATTTAGGAAATCCGTTTCTCTGTGGGTTGCCACTTCCTAAGAGTTGCAGAAATGAGGAAACTACAACACCATCTTCAATGACTAAAGAGAGTTCAGATGATGATGAAGTTGGTGAAGGTGTTATTGATATGGAGGATTTCTACATCAGTTTTGGTGTGACTTTTGTTGTTATCATAGCTGGCATAGCTGGAGTTTTGTGTACAAACCCATACTGGAGAAAAGCGTGGTTCTACTTTATCGAGATGGTCGTCGATAGTTGTTACTACTTTGCTTCGGATTGTCATTCTTACCTATCAAGATTATGGGCGAGATAACTCTTATACTTGTACTCTATTATGATATTTTAATCTTATCTCAGTAGTCGCTACTAATTAATTGATGTTTTGCTCTATATCTCTTTCACAACCTAAAAAAATGAGTAAATCAAAGTTGAGATGTCACAATATTTGTTTTCTTGCCTAAGTTTATAACAAGTTGACTAATCCTAAAGATATAAGAAGTAAGAACTATTGTTAGTAATGATGTGAGATGAGAGTCATGTGTTTATGGGATAATGACCTTTATGCTCTATTTCTGGAACCTGGAGTTCAGCTACCATTTCTTGAAAACCCATATGATATCTAAAACTTCATACCCAGATAAGTGATCTTCAAGTAAAATTAGCACAAAAAAGGCATAGCAAAATTAATAAAGGTTACTCTTTAAGGAAATCAAATCTTCTATAAGAGTGTTATTGTACGGTCCCTGAAAACAGAGTAACTTTTGACAATACAAAGAAACAGAACATGGAGAAGAAACAGTGACAAATGACTCGATTAGTTATATGTCAAAATCCCCCTAAAAAAGGTACATTTCAATTCTCGAAACACCAGTGAAACAATCCAAGATAAGCTAAGCTAGGCCATCTCCATTTCGATCCTCTCGTGAACTTACTTCAAACACCTTGAGAGTAGAGCATGACAGGCCTTACATTTGCCTACCAGCAACATCTGCAACAAAGGGCAAGTAATGGGTCTTACCCATAACTCAACTCACCAACCCGTACACAAAGCAGAAGCAACTAAACACAAACATCGCATTATGACCCCCAAACCATCAACTTGAACCCAAACCCACTTCGATTGGGGTTAAAGATTCGAGCCAAAAGCAAGGGCACAACCAAGAGAACATCCAAGGTCATAACTTGCGTTGAATTGAACCTTAAGTACCAGCTGAAACTAAGGTTTTTGAAAACCCCCAAATAAAGACGAAAAAATGCAACGAAACTAGTATAAGGAACAATCGGTAGATACTTAATAGAGGTTCAAAAAGGAGAACCAGAGATAGGTATTAGGTGAAAAGGAAATGACTGTACTTGACACAACGGAAATAATTAGGTAGAGATTTTAGGTTAATCTCAGAACCAAATCTAAGCATAAAACTTAGGATTTAATCAACAAGAGAAGACACTCTCTCTCAGGAAAATTTCCTGCAGAAACTTTATTAAAATAATGCTCTTTGGGCTGCCTAAAACATATGCTAACCCTCCCTTTTATATAGTATATAAGAGTCCTAATTCTAGTAGGAAAGGATTGATTGAAATCCTTTTCTAAAGCTAACTTATTTCTTTTCTTGCTGGACAAGAAACCTTCCTAACTAGGAAACTTAAAATAAAATAAAACAGAAACAAATCCTAATCGATATAGGAATCATAACAAATCCTTATCCTAATGGATATGACATATCCTTATGGATTCAATCCTTTATTATTACTGTAGAGCTGTCAAAATTGTTAGTGTGCAGGCAAATATGATTGAAAGAATAATAATAAAGAAATTACCACATATTTACGTAAAAAATCTCCAAAAAATTTATGAGTTACAACCTCTTTCTAATGTTACAACGAGAAACACTAACTCTCTCAAGAAATAGAAGAAACACTTTCTAAATTTTGGAGATTAAAATTGAAGAAGCTAACAATTTTTTGGAATGCCTTTAAAATCGTCTTGGAAGGCTTATTTATAAGCCTCCCCAAACATGTTCTTAGTTATGAAGGGATTGTCCACAGTTGGGCTTCCTTCAACTTGTAAGTGGACAGGTCGGCAACAACAATCTCCCACCTAAAGATTTGATTGAAAATGAATTGTATCTTCACACCATTCTTCATTTTTTTCCATTTTCATATTGCTCATGTCCCATTAGGCCATAAGAGGATCGAAATAAAATAAACTTGTTAATATTGATTGCCTTTGTCATGAAATCTGCTAAGTTATCTTTGGTATAAATCTTCCACATATCTACAACTCCTTCGACTTTTTCTCGAATGAAGTGATATTGTTCCTTATGTGTTTGATCTTTGAATGAAATGTTAGATTCCTTGCAATATGAAAGACACTTTGACTGTCACAAAATAAAGAAATCTTCTTTTGTTTTTTCCCGAGCTCCTCTAATAGCATTTTCAACCATAATGCTTCTTTACTTGTGTACGTAGCTGTTACATATTCTGCTTCTATTGTCAACGTAGCAATAATTGATTGCAGTTTTGAAACCCAGAGTACTGTTACGCCAGTAAGTTTAAACATATAACCTGTAGTAGATTTGCTTTTGTCAAGATCACCTGTATAATTTGAATCAACATATCCACTGACAATAAAGTTGATCCTCTATAGCATAACGATCCTCTTTACAGAATTTCAATACTCTCTACCAGGATTCGCCACGTATTGATCAACCAATCCCACTGCATGTGCAATGTCTGGTCTTATACAAATCTTAACAAACATTAAATTCTCACTGTTAATACATACAGTACTCAAGACATCTAAATCCTCTCATCTTCACTACTAGGATTCATGCTGGAAGATAACTTGAAGTTAATTGGAAGTGGGGTAGAAATTAGCTTACAATCTTGCATATTGATGTGTCACTAGATCTTTTTCAGATAATTCTTCTAAGAAACCCAAATCTTCCTGTTTCTTTTGTCTCAGTAAATTTCCATCCCTAAAATCTTATTTGTTGGTCCCAAGTCTTTCATATCAAATTCCTTAGCCAATTGTGCCTTTAACTCTTTGAGATGATCTTTGTTGAGGCCTGCGACCAACAAGATAATGAAATCACATTCACCAAAGCTCTTGAAATATGCACAAGGGTCTGCATTGAGTCTCTTATATCCAAGGCTCATGATAAAGGAATTAAATCTTTTGTACCAACATCTTGACACTTGTTTTAGACTATACAGAGATTTGTTCAACCTACAACTGCTCAAGAAGTAAATCTAATGTAGCACACATTGCCAAAACTACTCAGATTGTAGTGAGTCAAACCATAGGGGAAAATATTTCATTGAAATCAATCCTTTTCTTTTGAGCATATCCACTCACCACCGATCTTACATGATACCGCTCCACCTGATTGTTGCCATTTTGTTTGATTTTATGGACCTATTTGTTGCCAATGACCTTCCTTCCTTGTGATAATGACACAAGTTCACAAGTCCTATTCTTATGAAGAATTTCGATTTCTTCTTGCGTTGTTGTCATCCATTAAGATGCACATCTGAACTATTCATTGCCTCTTGAAGAGTTCATGGCTTGCCATCCTCAATTAAAAGATAGTATGCAACATTGCCTTTAATAATATAG
The DNA here is from genome assembly GCA_026770325.2 of Erythroxylum fimbriatum. NCBI lineage: Eukaryota > Viridiplantae > Streptophyta > Magnoliopsida > Malpighiales > Erythroxylaceae > Erythroxylum > Erythroxylum fimbriatum. The sequence continues at coordinate 158,440 of JANZLH020000016.1, read as the reverse complement.
TCTAAATGCCAATATGGTTTATGGTCGTCTTTTGGGTGATTTGATCGATGAGTCTCTGGAGCTTCAAACTCTATTAGTTCTTGTAACTCATGCTCTAGTGCTACTTCAGAAGAATCCATCTGAGATTCCTTTTCCACCAGAACAACAGTAGTCTCTAAATCTTCCTTTGATGTGCTATCATCTTCTGCTTTCTTTTGTAGCTCATCTACAAATATTACATTCCTGCTGATGATAACCTTATGAGCAGTGGGATCCTATAAGCGATACCGCTTCATTCCATCAAAATACCTCAAGAATAAGCATTTCTTGGATTTTGGATTCAGGTTCGTAGTTTCTTGGGGATTGTACATCACGTATACAGGACTTTCGAATGGCTTATCAGTCCACATATCCATCGGTGTGTTCAACTCAATTGCAATTGATAGGACCCAATTTACCACATAAAAAAAGGCACTTGCCAACATAGCTCTGGTTCTCTTTAACAGAGTTCTGTTCATCTGCTCTGCCACTCCATTCTGCTGAGAAGTGTATGTCATTGTGAACTGTCTTTTGATGTCTTCTTGCTTGCAGAATTGACAAAATTCATTGTTTGTATATCCTCCTCCATTATCTATCCTCAAACACTTGATTTTCTTTTCAGGTTCAAGTTCTACTGACGCTTTGTAAACTTTGAAGATTGGAAACACATCTGTCTTCCTCTTGATTGGATACACCCAACATCTCTTGGAATAATCATCAACAAAAGGCACAAAGGGCTTTGCTCCTCCCAGGGATAGAACTGGTGCTTGCCATACATCAGGGTGGATCAACTCCAAAACTGATTTGCTTCTAGAATTTGATGTGTTGAACTTCAACCGATGCTTCTTGTTTATAACACAATGTTATTACCGAAGTGACAATATAATAATGCGTCAAATGTGTGATTTAGAAAGAAGAATTATAAACTATATCAATATGGGAAAAATTGGACGTCAGAAATGATATTATTGATGAAAAATATAAAGATACGTATGAAAATTATCAAAAAGGTTCTAGTTGGAAATATAAAAATTAAAAAAGATGAGAAATTCAAAATAGTTAATTTTTAATTCGACCTCTTTAATGAAAATTTACTTATTTTGTATAAAAGGAAGTAAATTTAAGAAAAATAAAAAAGATGAGAAATTCAGAATAATTTTAATTCATCTTCTTTAATGAAAATTTACTTTGTGAAGTTACCAAAGTAGTTTCTTCATTGGTACAAAAAGGGTCTGTATTTTGATTTTCCAATCAGTCCTAGTCTTCTCTTCACTTCACTTCACTAGATGAAACTGGGCCTAACCCGATCCGAATTTCCCTTAACAGTGCAGACTACAGAGTATGACCAAACTGTTCTTGAAAGTTTCTATCTCCTTTCTTTGACCGACTTTTTGATGAAAGGGTCAGAGTCGCTCTTGGCCACCAAGAAACCTCACAAACCCACCCCAAGTGTTATAAAACGTGCTCCACTCACTCCCCTTTATTTTAACACATTTCTTTAAATAAAGAATTTCACAAACACCACCTCTTACTTTCTCTCCACTTGTCACGCAACTTCCTCTCTTCTTCTGTTGCCTCCAATATAAAACCTACCTCACCTCTTCACACCTCAGCTCACATACTCAACATAGCCCAAGCAAGTCTCTTGTCCTTTCTCTTTCTCCCCGTGTGTCTCAATCCTTTCAAGTTCCTACTGGTTTTTGCAGTTCTATTTCACTTTCTTGTCTAAGTTCAGATCAGATATGGCACTAGAAGCTCTGAACTCCCCTACCCCTCAGAACGTTCAAGGTGAGTCCTCATGGACCAAGCGCAAGCGTTCAAAGCGTTCTCGTTTTGATGTCCAACAGCCTACGGAAGAGGAGTACTTAGCTCTCTGCCTCATAATGCTTGCTCGCGGCGGCAACTCTGCGTCAACTTCCTCGTCCTCCTCGCCACCTCACCACCTCCACAACTCCCCCATTCTGGCTCTTCCGACAACGTCCTCGGAGAAGCAGAAGGTTAGCTACAAGTGTGCTATCTGCAACAAGGAGTTTCCTTCTTATCAAGCTCTCGGTGGACACAAGGCCAGTCACCGGAAAAACGCAGGAGGAGGCAGTGAAGAGCACCAGTCAAGTTCCACCGCCACTACGACAACCTCCGCCACCGTATTAAACGGAAGCGGTAGGATCCACGAGTGTTCTATTTGTCACAGGACTTTTCCGACCGGACAGGCCTTGGGTGGACACAAGAGGTGTCACTACGACGGTGGGGCAGCGGCAGCGGAGAAGAGTGGAGGGACGTCAGCTGCTTCTGAAGTTGTTGGGTCTACCAACAGCCATCAAAGTCAAAGTCTCACCGTCAGCAACCGTGGATTTGATCTTAACCTCCCTGTCTTCCCAGACTTTGGATCGGGTTTCTTCGTCTCCGGTGAGGACGAGGTTATGAGTCCGCTGCCAGCAAAAAAGCCTCGGCTTTTGACGACACCTAAGATCGAAGTTGCTTAAAAGTAGTCAGATTTAGGAACACTTTCCAGGATTCTTTTAGGGATATCAAATCTCTAGGCAGCTAATTTATTTATCATCTGTATTTTCTTTAGAATTTTATGCGTTCCTTAGAATTTTATGCGATTCCAAATTCTGTGTACAGTTGCTCTTGTTATGTTGAATACTAAGATTCAATTAATTTGTTATTATCATTTATTTTCAAAGATTTATGCCCAAATCCATTCATCGCTACCTCGTAAGTTATTACCTTCCTCATCATAAATGCCTTTGGAGACAAGTAAAGAATCAGTCTAAAATGGCATGTAATAACTGACGAGGAAGAGGAAGAAGAGGTCAATTATACGCAATAAGGCGGCGTAAACTATGAGAAGCAAGAGAGTGACTTTTTTTTGGTCAGAAACCAAACGTGAGGTTGACGGCTAGCCAATGATTAACGTCTTGATGCTGTCTGTTACTATTTGTTTTCCTTTTCCCAAGGACACCAAATTAAGGATAAGCGCACACTGCGTACGACATTTTTGAGTTTCGATGTTCCAAACTATTCGGAAGCTGGGAGTGCCCGTTTTGATCACTTCTTACTTCTCATAGTCTACTTCGTGGTAGGAAGACGCCCACGTCTTTTATGTTTTTTTACATAGAAATTAAGATGGAATCAAATCTAAAACAGGATCCTATATTCAATTGAAAAAAAAAGTAAAATAATTCCAGAAAATCTTAGGAGAGTTAATTTCTTGGCAGCCACACCTGTGAGTTTAGGTAAACATTAATGGCCCCATCATGTCTTGATCTGGCACATCAACATTATATATGTTTATAAATAAGACGAGCTTGAATTAGCCAAAGTGTCAAACACATTTTGGCAACTTATATAAATGAATCCATGTGTTAAAAGAAGTCGGCTAGTTCTTGGTAAACGAACAATCCGCATCAGCGTTTGCCCAAGTAAAGTGCTCTACAGGGTTTGAACACCGATCCCAATTATAGAATCAATGCATCTTTTTACTTGTGACAAAGTTCAAAGGATAAACTTTCTGACAATTCGAAGGTTACTTCTATACCTGGGAAATGTCAGAAGAGAGTTGCTTACGGAAAAACATAGTATCGGATTCCAAAAGGCACGCACAAATTATTCACGAGGAGTAAGTGTCGAAGTTGTTGATCAGCGTTTAATAGGAATTGCGTGTGGGGCAGATCCTTGAAACTAAGTGTATGTTTTTATATTTCACGAAACTAGAAAAGATGAAAAGGTCTTAACATGTGCCAAGTAACTTCAAAGAAGGATGGGTTTAACGCAAACATATGTCAGACAAGCGAACAAGAAGAAAACTTCCATGAAGTCCGCTTGAGTTGTGCGGCGAAATTTTAAACACTTTGAAACCGCGTGAAGTCTCGAGAGGCGGAGTCAACTTTTGTCTCAAGTAAGTACTACGACTAATCTCGTCTTCGTCTTCTCCGTGATAAAGGGTACCATAAAATAGGACAGCTGATTAATTAAGAGTTACAGGAATTTACTACACGAATCAGGAAGAGTGACCCACACGAGCGCTTGAAAAGAAGTTCTGGTTAGCTCTATGAATTATTAGTTGGCGAAATGGAATCTAGCTAAGGATCGCATAAACCTGCATTGATTATGGCATGACTCATGCCTTAGTATTATTAACCCTGGTGCAGACAAACAGAAGCTTCAATGCTTATCCGGACTACCAAGCATGACGCGAGTAGATGATCAATTTGACACTTTATGTACATATCATCTGAACGCATACCTTTCTTCTTTTCCTTTGCAATTTGCTTTTTGATTAAAGAATAATAAAAGGGAAAAATCTTTGTTTAGATTAATAAAGCATAAAAAGGAAAATCAAGTCAACGTCGTTTTGGATCTCTGGAAGCAGTCTTTCTCACCAAAAATTAAGAACGTACGAATTAGACTTTTACTCTGTCGACGGAGACGAAAGTGCCAAATTGATATGTAAACTTAGAAGCTTCCTCCATTGTTGCTGGGTTCTTTGCATCGATTGACCGTACAGCATATTCTATTTTGGAGGCTCTGGCTGGCTGAGAAATATTAAAAAGAAAAAAAACAATACAAAATATTTAAAAAGGCCTATTCCCATATGGGCTTCTTTAAATTTATTTTTTCGGGCCTAAAGCCTGAGACCGGCCCATGGGCTAATTTATTGATCCAGTTGTTAGTAACGCTAATAGAATTATGAACTAAGGCTACTATGGACTATGGAGTGAGCGAAAAACAAGATTGAAGTAAGCATAAAGTGTATTATTCATCTTCAAGCATGACGTTTGACGAATCTGACTAATGGATTAACACGATGCTCTTTTGATTGTCTCCCACTAAATTGTCATCTCTTGCGTTTATGGACGCTATTTTTACACCAAAACCTCGTCATCCACGAGGATTCTTTATGTTTTTTATGTTTCTAATACAGAAAATTAAAAGTACCTTTTAGATTAATTGACATGATCCACATTTTACTCTCACCAGAATAATTACAAGAACAAAAGCACCACCAATTCATTCATTGTCCTGCGTCACCCTCCACTAGTAATGGGCCTGGTGGAGTTCGTAACTGTACTAAAATGAGAGATAGGATTCTCAGTTCAGTATTATTCTGTCCTCTTATATCCATTTGAATCTTAACCATTCATTTATACGAGACCCACATAAATAGACACAGGACTTACATAAATAAATGACTGAGATTTAATAGACAAAATAGGACAGAGTAATATTGGACAAAGGAACCTAACTCTTAAAATGGTCAAAAAATAGATATAAGAGAAATAAATAAAAGTAGTAGTGAGTGCCCACAGCATATCCAACGGCCAATATTAATCAATTACCTTAATCCTACGGTTAACGGGAACTCGAAGAACCAGCGACGCCAAAACTCGGAGCCGCACGTGCCCAAAGTCTGGAAGATATTCGACAAAGCTGTCACCTGGGGCTCAATTTAAACCTCCGTCAAATAAATTCAGACCGTTCGATGCGAAATCTTTATCTTAACTATGGTCACAATCTAACCAAACTGCACGTCCTCTTTTCTCCTCCTCGTGTCCTTCTTATATCGTAATCGTAACGTTGCAATTCTTCGACGCTCACTTCTGCTTCCTTTTTTTTTTTCATCTGCTCACTTCCCTGAGAAAAAGCTGTTTCTTTATGTTGTTCTTAATTGGTTTTCAACTTTTTAGACGATCAAACGGCGGAGATGAGCTGCAATGGGTGCAGAGTTCTGCGAAAGGGATGCAAGGAAAGATGCATACTGAGGTCGTGCCTGCACTGGATCAGCTCTCCTGAAGCTCAAGCAAACGCCACCTTGTTTCTTGCCAAATTCTTCGGTCGTAGCGATCTTATGTCGCTCATCTCCGGTGTCCCCGAACCTCAACGACCAGGTACTATGTTGGTTGACGTCTGCTTTTTGTCTGTCGGTGTGCAATTGCGTCTTTTTGAAATGCTTTAAGCTTTTTCTGTTTCTTTGTTTTTGTAGCATTGTTTCAATCACTGTTGTTTGAGGCTTGTGGGAGAACGGTGAATCCTGTGAACGGATCCGTCGGGCTGTTGTGGAGCGGGAATTGGCAAGTGTGTCAGGCGGCGGTGGAGACAGTTCTGGCAGGAGGAACTCTGCGGGCGTTGACGGGGATTGACACCGGAAGATGCTCACCAAATTACGATGAATCGTCAGAAAGCTTCTCGAACATGCATGACATGTGGTCTCCGTCGAAGCCGTGGATGAGGGTCGTCGGGAAGCAGAACCAAAGTCAGGGTTTTGTTCCGAGACCTGCTTTAGACACAAAGTGGATAGCAGGTAGAAGCGGAAAGTCGCATAAACGAGGAAGAGATGCGATGTCGTTTATGTCGGAAGAATCGGACACGACGAGCTTGGGAATCAACGGGGGCGCTAGAAAGAAACTTTTAAACCTTTTCGTTTAAAATTTTATGGAGAAAAGGGCAAGAGATTAGAGGGGTTACATGCAACAAATAACAATGTAATTGTGACCCTTTTTTGATACTATAAAATGTAAGACCGGAAATTTTAGTCCGGCGAAGTTTTAGTTAATAGGTTATGAAGGAGTTCTTTTTCTTTTTGCTTAACCAGGGCAGGAGTGGAGTGTTTCTTTGGTCGAGGATGAATTGGGCATGGGACCCCCCAACGGAAGTGGATTCCACGGCATCATAGCACTAAGATATGAAACAAACATGTTGGGTTTTTGGATTTTAATTTCTATTTTTGATTTAAAAATAAAATTGTATTTAATTATTAATTTTAATATAATTATTTTTATTATTGTTAATATTAGATAAATTTAAAAATAAATCATTTTATGAATTAATTAAGTAAATAGTTTATTTTGATATATTTTATATAATGATGGTGAATATTTAATTAATTGATAAAATTGCTCATTTATTATCGTAAGATCACATGTTTAAGTCGTGGAAATAGTTTCTTTGTAGAAATATAAAGGTAAGACTGCATACATCATAACCCCTCATCTTCGCAAAGCAGGAAGCCTTGTGCATTGAGTATCTTGAATTTTATACTGTATATATAAATTATTAATAAAAGATTTAATATATCTTATTCAAATAAATAATTTAATAAGTAAAATTATTAATAAAATAAAATCTTATTATTAAAATTAATTTATTCTAGAATTTGTATATTTTAAGATATTTTAAAGTATATTAATAAATGATTTAATCATATTAATCATAATTCTTATTATTAATTAAATATTTAATTGATAAGAAAAATAAAAATAAAAATGAAAGAATTATTAAAATTAGGGAAATAAAAACTAAACTAGGAACAATAATATTTTTTAAAAAAATGAAAGAGACACAAATAAAGTAGAAATTACTTAGGATTACTTAATAATATTATTCCTACGAAGAAAATCCATTGGGCCTCGCCGCGTCTTTTAGCATATGCTGTGGAGCCCACGATTACCGTCACCAAGTATCTGCCACTCGTTCTATTGGCGGCGGCGGTGGTGGTGTGAAACCGTCTCTTTGAACTGAAGACCCCCAGTTCGTACCCCCCCCGGACTGGACGGAGATAACAAAGCAACCAGTTTTTACATATTTATTCTTTTAACTTATATTATTATTATCCTATTAAAAACAATCTTTTTATAATGTAAAAGTAAAATTATATGTTATTAGACCTTCCAAATTCTGCTCCACTCCACTGCAAAACTTCAAGATATGCCGATGATAGACAGCAGAAAGAGCAAAAGTTGGAAGATACAAGGGCTTAAAATCTGATAGACGAAAAATAAAAGGACCTAATTTTATTTTGAGGGCCCCCAATTGGCCTCCTTGATTTTGTTTGTATTTGAACTTTTTTTATATTTATAAATTCTTATTCACTTCAAAAAAACTATTTAACCGAAAAACTTAGATTCAGTTGATTTTAATAATTTTATTATTAAAACTGTCAAATTAATTAATTAATTTATAAATTAATTTTTAATTAAAAATTTCTTTTTAATTAAAATTTAAAAATTTGATAAATAAAAAGTCTTTTCATTTACTTTTTTACTTTTTTAATTTTATTCAAATTTTAACGATATAATATTATTTGAACTTTTTAAAATTTAAATCTTATTAGTTTAATATTCTATCTAATTTTTAAAATATTACTAATTAAACAATCAATTATTAGTAGTTATTTATAATTAACTTTATTAAATTAATATTTTTATTTTATTTTTACCATTTATGATGACATTAATCATAAATAAATTATTAATAATTAAATAATTATTTACAAAATATTTCGCAAAACAAAAACGACTTTAGTGATTTTACCATGCCAAGTGGAATTGTGGAAGCTACTAATGTATAGGTATAACAAGATGCTTATACTACTATAAGCATAACATGAAACACACGTGCAAAGGGTTAAGACAATTTACCTTGCATCATAAGAAAAGAATCTAAAACAAAAGGGCAGAGGGAAAAAAAAAGCAAAAGATAAGGTGGATTGACATAAAAAATTTCTATTTCATGATTCTCTTCTCTCACCATTTCCATTTCTCAGATACATTTCAGCGGATCACATAGTCCTGTCAATATGTGAACTACCAAACCACATCGTCCTGTCAAGAATACAAACTGTGAAATGTAACGATAGATTTAAAGAAACACATCCTCTTCAACTTAACAACTTACCTTTTCTATATCATTAGGTTGAAATGGGGTCAGGCTTAGGCTTTTTGAGCCTACGGATAACCTGAAACTTAAATCAAATTTAAGATGAATAATTCGAGTTCGATTAAGTTTTAAGTAAAGTTACGTAATTTTATCAACCAATTTGTCAGTATCATTATTTTAGTCCAACTAATTCAGTTCAAATTTGAACCCAAGTATCAAACCTATACACCACGAACACATCAATTTTCATAATAACAAAAGAAAAGAAGAGCTCGTGGCAACATATGGTCAGATGTTATAAGCCGTGCCTTCTTTTATCAAGGCAAATACAAGATTGCTGTCAAAAGAGAGAAAATTTTGTGAAGACAAAGAGATTATGTGAAGCATCACTCTCACATATTTACAAATAGTTTGGCCATTCCCTATAAGATAAAAGTATCACTCTATACAATCTAACAAACCTACACGGAATCATCATTTTCTTGGCTCGTATAAGAAAAGCCATCTTCTACCACGCCTCAGTATTTTCATGTCTCAAGTAATCATTTAGTGAATCCAATTCTTATTACCTCTGATCCTTTAGACCCAGGGAAAAAGAAGTCTTCTGTTGACGTTAGCATTAGCGATTTCAATCAATGGGTATCATCAGCTTTACACTTTAGGTACACGATTTTGTTGCAAAATATGTGTTTGCAGGCTGCAATCCTTCACCTGCACAAAATAATGAAATTTTCAGATACGTTCATAAACAGAAAATTGGGTTATTTGTTGTCATAAGAATAATACAAGTCCTGGGAACAAAAACAGAACTACAAATTGTAACCGCAAGTAAGCGGAACGCAAGGTTACCTGCAAGGCTGCCACTACTGACAAGAGATCTTTGCACTGACCAAGCAAGGCACGCTCCTTTGAAGTCGCATTTGCGAGCTCAGTGACCATGGAATTAACTTCCCCTACCTATCAATGGCAGATGATATTAGCTGTATTAGCTGTAAAGAATCATAATGAAAATACCCTTGATTATTCGTGGTGGGAATGATAAAGAAGAACCGAACCTAATGTTAAAATGGGTAACTGAAAGCAAAAAACGAGAAGCCACCCATTCACCAAAAAGTGAAAAGGGAAAGTAGCAACAAGAAAGAGGAAACTTCACATAAAGAGAAGCAGTGACTTTAACTAATGCACATTTGTGGAAGAGGAAATTTCTGATCAAATAATGGAGAAGTAACTTATAAACTTGGGAAAAAAAAGAAAAGAAATGCAAGGTAACAACTTTAAAATGAAAAGATTTGAAGCCTGAATCTAAATGGGATATGTTACGCCTGAAAATATGCAACACCCAAATGACTAGTCTTCCACACCAATTGGAATTCCACACTAATTGGAATAATCTGACTTGGTTGAATAATGGACCTTGTTAAGTCAAGTGATGAGAGTACGCAGAAACTTTTTACACCTAGTTAACAGTATTATAATACAGAAGCTTTTCAGAAATCAGAGCCAAATGTATGCAAAGTGTCACCCCAACTCTACAGGTCCCTTATTACAATCAGTAAACAAACGTTTATTTGCTACACCGCAACTTTTATTAACCTATCAGCACAATGGGAAATAATGTATCTTTGAAACTGAAAATTTCCCAACACTATCCCACTACTGTGTTGGACCATTCAGAGAGGGGGAAAGAACAATGACCAGTTGACAACAACTTAAAAGAATAGGGGCAGAGAAAGCACCTTAATTGACAAGAAGTGTATTGAAGAAGCCATTGCTTGCATCACATCAACTGCTGAACAAATAGCATCTTTTATATTGTGAACATCAGCCTGTAGAAGTAAAGAAGTAAAATAAAAATCATCAGGCCCACTATAAACCATTGAGTTTTCCACGACAAATCAAGAAAAAGGAAAATTGACACAAACCCTTGCACCACAGACAACAGGTAATCGGAGAGTGCTAGCACGTAAAGCTTCAGTAGCTCCTGATAAGGAACGAGAATAATCCTGGTCCATGAGCTCCAGTTCTTCTAAATATGTCATCTTCAATAAGCAAATACAGTAAGTGATATTTAGCAGTCATGGAGATAACGGCAAAAAGGTGAGAAAAATCTATTCAGGAATAAGCACACACTCGAGTAAAGTTAAATGCAAAAGAGTTAAACTAAGGATGCCTTAAGAAACAAAGGGATAAGTTTAAGAGAATGAAATTTCTCAAACACAATTCAATTCAACACTGAAACATAAACAAAATGCAGCCACATATCTTACTTGTCCCTTAAGGATGGATATTAACTTCAAATTTTGCCTCAACCATTGCAACTCCATTTGCTTTGTTCTAACAGATTCTCGCAATTTCGAGATTGTTACATGTGCACCATACATGCTTTTCTGATACATAACACAAAAATATTAGAACAGAAGTTTCAATCACATATTTGACAGGCTAAATTAACAATAACAAATTAGTAACATATGAACCAAGATGCCAATAACACAAAAATATTAGAACAGAAGTTTCAATCACATATTTTACAGGCTAAATTAACAATAACAAATTAGTAACATATTAACCAAGATGCCTAATAAGTGATTAGTAAAGATTGCTTTATAAAGAAGAAAAGTATACTCGGATGTTCCAAGACAAATTTTCAAATTCCTATCCAATTCCCCCAAACCCCAACCCTGTTTGTCATAAAACCTAAAACACTGAGCACAAGCTGCATTCCACAATAAAAACTGACAGTTCGAAAGTTTCCCGATGCACAGCCTCAATTTCTCCTCTTAGAGCAGCATAGAGGAGTTGAACTGACAGCGTGGAGGCAAGGACACTCAACCTCTTAGTTCTGATTCGATTGGCATCATCCTAGGTCTCATATGAATTGGCAGCATAATCACCATAGCTACTTCTCCAGCATCACTTACTCAAGCATACAACTATCTACTACATAAAAGGTTCATCTGCCTTGCCAAAAACCTGTTTAACGTTGCTGCACTAAACGTCCACTTGAACAAGGCAAATACTGTGGGATGAGAGAATAATGGGCAAATATTTTTAATCAGCAAGGACACACAGTATTACTCCACCTTGCCCATTAACTAATTGAGCCAGTACTAGTCAAACAAATGAGTTGATCCTTCAACTCCAGAGCAACATATGTTGTTAGATAGAGAGGAATTTTTTGCTACTAGATGTTGAGCTTTCTGACCTATCGATTCTTCTGCATTTCCAACCTGAGTCTTCAATCTTAAGATTTTCCAAGATGTCCAAAATGCACCTCAATTTACGGCACAAATTTCCCTAGGACCACAACGTTCTTGCTTGTCCATAATTCAACTAGGAAATCTATAGTCCAAAATTTTAATTATTTCATTAATAGTCAGAGTGAAAGTGTCATATGAACAACTAGCAAACATATACATATGCCAGAGAGAGACAAATAAATCAAAAGGATAATAATATTGATGAAAACAACTCCAATAAAGGAGAACCATCACAATATCAATCTCAGTAGGACAGTAGCCATACCTCTGCAGCCAGTCTTTGAGCATATAGAGAAGCATCAGCTCTAGCATTGATAAACCGCCATTGCAACAACCGATTATACAAGATCCTCAACAAGTGCACCTCAACAATCCGATTCTCCCCAATCTTCCCTCTCCTAATATCCGCAGCAAAACTCAAAATTGATGGTGTACTATTCAAATTACTCAAGTTAGCACCAACCACAGCTCCCACCGCATTCCTCATCCTTGAAGGACTCATGGCCCTCATCACAGACATTGCAGGCGTACTGACCTTACTGGGCGACGCAGTACGCATAGCTCCACCACGAATAGGAGACAACTGCCCCCTGCTATTGACAATTCCCTTCGGCGAAGATACTGGACTATCAATTCCAGTTCTCTTCGGTGGTATAACTCTAGGTGCAGCAGGTCCTTTCAGTCCAGTATTCTTAATCGGCGATCCAGCTTCAGTCTGCCGCCGGATTTTTTTGCTATTCTGTTGGAAGAACCTCGCCGCAATAATAGTTCCTCGCAATTCAGGCTGCGCTTGACCACCAACACCACCACTGCTACTGCTACTCTCTGTAGTACTTCCAGAAGATACGCTCTCTGTATCCGAAGCTGTAGACCCACATTGTACATTGGATCCGTTAACACCAACTGGCTTCTTCGTATTAGAATCAGAGCTCAATCTGCTCTCAATTGAGGACCTATAATCAAACATAGCGTCCTGCAATGATCTAACAACACTGGTACTCACTTCAGATCCAATTAATCTCTTCTTATCATCAGTAAAATCCACACTCCGACTCAACGAATCCGCTTGCCGCAACCTGCCAGGCCATCGCTGCTGCTCCGCCGGCCTCAAATTCTCCGCCTGATCGGCTGCACCTCCGATCGCCGGCGTCGTCGTTTTTCTCCTCTCCGGCGTAGCCTTTCTCAAACTAACCTGTGACGGAGCTGGCTTTGCTTTACTCACTTGAAGCGAGAAAGACTCTCCTTGAAACGACACCGACAAACTTCTCGTGGAGGTAACCAACAACTTGTTAGCATTCGACAGTTGGGAACTATTACCATTCACAGTCTTCAAATCGTACGAGTTACAACGCGGCGTCGATGGTCGCCTCCTTTCCACCGATAGAGACCGTTTGACGGTGGAGGGAGTGGCGAGAGACGAATTCGTCGTGGCCGTTGTTCTCGAAATAAACGGCGAGGGGCATCGTTTGGAGGCTGAAGAAGTAGAAGAAGAAGATGATGATGAATAGGACATGTAGCGAGAAGTGACTTCCCGGGATGTTGTCCGGCGAGGAGCATTGTCCTGGTCGGACGGCAACAGAGGCCGTCGCGTAAGGTTTTGATTTGACTTGGTTTTGGTGTTCAACGGAGTGGACACAGCAGCTACCATTATGGAAACAGAAGCTCAGAAATGAAATTCATCTGTCGCTCTGCTAAAACCCTAACTCCACTCTCGCAAGAGCAGCAACAACAACTTCGATTTATATACGAGGAGGAGCAGATATCTGCAACTAGTGAGGGAGAGAGATTGACGGCGAAAAATGACCGTTACCGGCGAGAGGGGGACTTTGACGAGGGGGAGGAAGTTGTTTAAGGCGTAACTTTGGAGCATAACTGTCGTACTAGGAGAGAGCCACCTTGTATACGGGCGATTAGTTAATTATTAATTGAAATTCAATATTAATCTAAATTGCAAAAGTTTTGGAGGAGAGGAGGTCACGTGTGAGGGTATATTCGGGAAATTGTGGACACGTGGGGGGGAATAAGTGGGTCTTAATTCCACGTTATTTAAGAAATAGCATGAAAAGGAGGACCGAGACCGAGTAATGGCAGTCCAATGCTTCGGTTACGTGAATGAATCTTCTTCGGAAAGACGTTACGCCAACGGAACTGGAATTTTATTTATTAATGATAAATCTATTTTCTTTGATTTTTCCTGGCAAAAACACAACATAAATACAAAAGAAGGGACTGTAAGAAAAGGAACATTTGCTGCTCTGCTCATTGATTGCCCTTTTCAACTTAGTTCTTGCTGAGACGATGATGTTGATGTGATTTACCACTAATCAGTAGTACTAACCCAAAAGCCTAACTTTCAAGCTCTTCTAAATCTTCCTTTGAGTTTTCGTAACTCAACAACTAATCTTTAAGTTAATCCCAAGTCTTCTTTAGGTTATTTTTTATCTCCCGAGTGTGGTATGAAACTTGGACCTAATCTTATCCGCCTGTGTTACCATCCTCATCGTTGACCAATCAGCTTGATGATAATTAACAATTAATTTAGGCAAACAATATGCAAATTTTGCCTACATTGACATGCCTCATCTTAATCCAACCACCGCATTGAAAAGGGGAAGATAAGTTGGTGGCGAAAAGGTAAGAACTTTGATGGCCCCTGTCATGTTGTTGCCTCTCTGGATTTGCACAGTACACACAATTGGGTAAACAACCATCCTCCTCAACTTTCGTATCACATTCTAAGCACTTACAGTAGTGCACAATGACCTCTCAAAGCTGACCGTTGAGAATACAGTGTAATACACTTCCCTGCAACTCCACAAACATTCCTTTCGACTGGTCACATAAATATGCAGTGTTTCTGGTTTTAATGACACCATCTTTTTTGTTTGTAAGCTCCCCAGGTTCCTATCTGGTTTCTATTGTTGTCTAAGATATAATACCATTAACAGAAAGTCTATCTAGTGAATTGGATGCTTATGATCAATGGACATAATGCTTGCTTGTGAGACCAATGCTTTACATAGGACCACTTGAGACAAAGCTAGTTCCTTCTTTAGCACTCAAATAGAAAAAGATCAGTGTTCTTTTCTTTCCTGTTACTATCCGCAAGAATGGCATGTTATCGTTCTTTTGATGGGAAACGAATTAACATCTTACTTAGATGAAGATTAAGGATTAGACAAATAGTAGATATGTGAAGAAGCTGCCTTCGAAACACGATCAATTCAAGCGATCAAATCACTCGGAATAAAATACATTTGAAGGGTACGATTACGTGACCAAATGGGTGAGTGAGACTACAAAATAACCTGAATCCATCTCAATAAGTACTGTTTTATTGGGCAGTAATCAACTAATTAAGACCACGTAACCAAAAGACACCTCTTTCTAGGATGCTTCGTCCCATAATGATGCTTTAATTTCTTACACTTACCTTTTGCTTTTACATGGGTTGTCAGTCACTCTCAAGGGTCCCATGCTTACTCCTCCATGTTCTACAGGAAAAGATGCACAAAGTTGAACGATTTTGATAATGGTTTGGACTTTAAGCTCGATATAGTAATATATGTGTAACAGCTTCCGCAGTTGGTGAATGGCTAGATGCTCTTGGTTGGAAATGCTTGAGGAAGAGAACGAAATAGAGAATCCACAACATATTTTATATGTGTAAGTTCTTGAATCTTGCTTATTGTGATCTCCAAGTTTTCAATTCACGCCTTGTCGGGGTAATTTCATTGATACTGCAAGCTTTGAAGAATAGACAAAAATGGTGTATTATAATCGGTTAATATATAAGTTACCGTCTCTCTAGCCAATAGGTGTTAATTTTGGTAAAGATTTGACGTTGGATCTATTTTGAAGACACGTAAAGAGAGAACAGTCGGTATATGATTAGGTAGCTTTAGACTAGAGACAAATTAGTGAATGACTGTAACCTCGAATGTTAAACTTTGACATCCCAAATAATCCTATACCTAATAAAGTTACAAGGAGACTTCAAGTTTATTTATCAAATTTCGGTGCCAATGCTAGTGATGCCAGATGGCCAACATCGAAGGATGTAACTTTCAGATGTCATTATCCCGAGCCCGCTGTCTCCTCTTTTACTCCAAATGCCATGACCAGGTACGCAGGGGAGCATAATCTCAGTGGATGCGATACAGCCTCGACATAATGCATAAAAATAGTCGAATAGTTGACTGCAAACTCCATCTGGGTCCAAGCTGACATCTGCTAATGATCATATAGGCTAATTTGTAAGCAGAGACCGAGGACATTAAGTCACATCTTTACCGGGTAATGATCATGATTAGGGAATTGGAAAGTACAATTTGTCTTTTTAAGTACCTAAAACCTTAATTTAGTAATCTTTTCTATGCTTGAGTGCCTGCCATGCATAGCTAGCCAGCCCACGTTAAAAGTTAAGAGCACATGATTTGCTATATCTTTTCCAGCTTGGTCCCATTCCTTTGATCTTACTTTCGACCCAGAAGGGAAAGGAAGGGAGTGACAGTGGGGACTAAAAGATGGCTTCCGTTCCCCTTTTCCAATTCTTACATGGCAGAAAAGAGAGAGAACTAGTGATAAAAAGAAGGGAAGAGATAGCGCAAGAAATTGCGTTAATCAATGGGAGATAGTGAAGTGAGCTTCCAGATGCATGTTTGTAGGTTCTGGGTTTGATGAGGATGGTGAACTTTCCTTTATTGTTTATAATTTGTACTTTCGGGCTTGGTGCTGTGTTTGGTCATCCGTTCCGTATTGAACTAAATACGATGGAAATCTAATAAAATTAAGTTGGAAAACAAATTATATATACATCCACGACACGTACTTAGAAAAGAACAGAAATCGAACGAATGGTGTCTCACATGCAATAAAATTAGACAAGACACCAGAGGCAACCAGAATTTATGCTGAATCTAAATAATGCCAAAACGACACCTTTCTATTTCATCCGATGCTAAAATCAAAGTTTTATGTGGAGTTAGTTACACTAATTTGGTCGGTTATCTAAGCAACTGCCAACTGCAACTAGACTTGGGGAAAAAGACAATCATCCAATCTGGTTGGGTCGGTATTCACCAGGGACCCAAGGGCCAATCGGTCGGTCCGTCAAAGATGTTGAGCCCAGGCCCAATTC
>JANZLH020000016.1:26850-61662 GCA_026770325.2 Erythroxylum fimbriatum | reverse complement strand
CTCAGAGGTCTGTCAGCTGTCACCAGGAGTTTCTAGTTTGAGTTTCTGTGAACTGCTAGGTTTTGTATAAGCTTTGCGAGTAGTCGTTTGATGGTATCAATGTAAAAGTATGATAAATGATTGGTTTTAAAGATTTCTGATTTTCGAGCATGCTAGTTGATGCCATGTGTTAGATAGATTGCCATGCGTATATCGGTTTTGTTTTGCTCCAACATACCATTATCATAAGGTATGTACTTGGATGCCCTCAGGGTATTCGGGTATTTGCTTTATGGTAGTGGGATGTTGCAGATATGACAGTAGCCAAATGGTGGTATGATACAGGTTCATCATTCAATGCTTCTCAGTCTTATTATTATGAACATATGGTAGATGCAATAGCCTCTTATAGTTCGAGATACAAAGCTCATGCGATTGATGACTTAAGAGGTAAACTTTTAAGTAGTTCAATTGCTTAAATTAAAAGTTATTTGGCTGAAAGAAAAGTGAATTGGGCTACTTTTGAGTGTTCAATCATGTGTGATGGTTGGACAAATAAGAGACAAGAGGTTATTATTAATTTTTTGGTTTATTCTGTAAATGACTCAATGTTTTTGAAGTCTATTGATGCATCTGACCTTATTAGAAATACTTATACTTTATTTGAGATATTTGATGAAGTTGTGAATGAAGTGTGGCCATAAAATATTGTTTAATTCATTACTGATAATGATTATGCTTATAAAGCGACAGGAAGAAGGTTATAGAATAGGCATAATTCTTTTTTTAGACTCCTTGTGTTGCACATTGCATTGACCTAATGCTAGAGAATATAGCAGATCCTAAGTATTTTCCTATTATTGATGAAATTATGCAGAAAGCTAAAAAGGTGACTAAGTTCATCTATAATCGTGCATGGGTGTTAAATTTAATAAGAAAGAAATTTACCAGTAGTAGGAATTTTTGTTGTCCTGGTGTGATAAGATTTGCAGCGAATTTTTTATCACTTCAGTCTTTTTGTTTCGATGAAGAAAGAGTTAAGACAAATGTTTACAAGTGATAAGTGGATTACATCTCAGCATGCTAGGTCTAATGTTGGATTGGAGGTTTCCATCATTATACTGGAAGATAGAGAATTTTGGTCTAAATGTCAATTTGTTATCCGAGTTTATAAGTCTTTGGTGAGGGTGCTTTGATTGGCTGATAGTGAAAAAAAAGCCAACAATGAGTTATTTTTGGATGCCATGGAAAAGGCGAAGGAAGCAATCAAGGTCAATATGAACACATAGGTCTTCTTTGTATATACCGTATCTTGTAATCATCAATTAGAGATGGGAAAGGCAACTTTCTTCCCTGTTGTTTGTAGCCGGGGCTTTTTTAATCCTAGTTTATATTTTAGACCAGATTTTACAAAGAAAGTTGAAGTTAGTAGAGGAATGTTATTTACTGTTACAATAATTTTTGGCCATGAGATGATGCAAGATCTTTTAAGGTCACAAATTGAGCTTTATAAGCAGTCCTCTAGAGATTTTGAATTACCGATTACTATTCGACAAAGAGCAAAACTTTCTCCAGATATTAGTTGTTTTCTTTTTCTTATTTGGTGAAAATTAATTAACCTGTCTCACCCTATAAGGTGCCTACAAACTAGCGAGGAGATTAGTCACTGGGTCCGCCGGTGGATACCCTGGGTCTATACCCAAAAAAAATTAATTATCACTTTATTTTGTTTATGACACTACTTTTGTTATCTTACGATTTACAGTTTCTTGATGGGATCAAATCGGAAGTGATATTCCATAATTGCAAAGGTTTGCAATTCAGATTTTAAGTCGATATGTGAGTGCAATAGGCTGTGAATAGAACTAGAGCGCATTTGAATTCATCCATCCCCAAAAAAATGAATAGATTGGAGCAGAAGAGATTGAATGACTTGGTATTCGTTCGTTACAATTTAAAGCTCTGAGAAAGGTATTAATTATCATTATTAATTTTGATGTATCTTCTTATAAATTTCTAATAATTAAATTTTATTCTTTACTGGGAGTTTTAATAGCACAAGTAGTTCAACAAATCCAATTTCTATTGATAATATTGATCTTTTGGTAGATTAGGTTTGTGAGGAACCTGATTTGATAGATGTGAATGACTTAAAAGATAATCTTTGTTGGGAAAATATTGACATGTCATTTGGTGCATTGAATTTGAATGATAATAAGGATGAGGATTTTGTACCAAATGATAATTATGGTTAATGTAGTTATGACTGGTATTCCTGTAGATAATTGAATGAAGTTTTAGGTTTTAGGTTTTTGTTTTTCCTCTTCTTTCAATTTTACTTATATTTGATGTATATGTTAAACTCTATATATGTAATGTAACTGTAAATGTTTTTATGTCAGGTTTCACTTCCACTTGGTTGATTCCTCTTCACGAACTCTTATCGTAAATTGTAATAGTTTGAGAGTTGATGATATTTATCATTCTTTTAATTAGATGTTTCAATATAATTATT
Source organism: Erythroxylum fimbriatum (assembly GCA_026770325.2). Classification (NCBI taxonomy): domain Eukaryota; kingdom Viridiplantae; phylum Streptophyta; class Magnoliopsida; order Malpighiales; family Erythroxylaceae; genus Erythroxylum; species Erythroxylum fimbriatum. The sequence goes on along the minus strand of JANZLH020000016.1, from coordinate 59,168 downwards.
ATATATTATATGACGAAATTGTAATATTTTAAATAATTTGTATTGTTCTTAATTTTATATTTGTATGATGATAATTGTCTTTTTTCATATAAAATGTGACTATTATTTATATCTGAAATATTTGAAAATTATTTTTATTTCATATTAATTGTGGTTATTATTTATTATTATGATTTTTAGAAATAAGATTGATGTAAACTTATAAACTATACGGTACGACTGTAAAATATAATAGTGAATTATTTTGTAATTTCTAATAAAATTAAGAGACTATTTCATAAATTTAAAAAATTACCCGAAACAACATCCAGTATTGATCGATACCGATGCAGTGCTGTATAAAAACCTAATCTAATATTAGATCCGGTAAGATATTCACAATATTGGGTTTTAGAAATGGTGCTTTTTGTCCATTTTTCGGGGTCTCAAAGGAGCGTGAAAACACATAAGAACTCTTGAATGGAAATAGAAATAAGATATAAATCCAATTCCTTCGGAGATGGTAAGATCTTTGGCGCAAGAAGAAGGGGGATTCACCACAAATACTACCCTAACTCATTATTGTCGAGACAATGGTTTACTTCTTCACATTCATCGTTATTTACCGGGAGAACTTACAAAATCATTTACAAGTTATTATTTATAAAAATAGACCACCCAGCTGGATGTCACTAGGAGTTGTGGTGGCCCGACCATAAACGACAGTCATGATTGTATTCTTCTTTTGGGCCTCTGCAGAGGCCTTCTGACTGTTAACCTCAGTGCTTTGCAATGTTTTTTCTATCTAGAGATACTATTTGTGATATTTTTAGAAACATTTTCAACAGGGGCTCGTTTTGTCTGAATAATGTAAACTTTAAATTGGAACGAAATATCCTTTTCTCAGTTTTTCCACTTCTCTTCCCCTTGTTTCGCAAGCTTAGACTACTTTGACATAAAGAGTCTTATTCCCTTCCGTTGCTTGAATTCATCGAATCCGATCCGCGTCATTTGGAAACAATAAAAACTGAATTGAATGTGAAACTCATGCAAGCTTTCTTTGACATACTTGTTCAAATGGCGAACCGTAACCATTCTTTAATTTCCTGTTGCATTAATTTTTAACAACAAATTGACCTCTCCACACATAATTTTGGATAAGCACGCCAACGCCATGTGAGGATATCTTCCACAACTGCCAAATAAAAGTCCAACAAGAGCGATAGCTCGAAAAAACATCAGAAAAGATCTTAGATCTATATAATTTAGACATTTTCTTGACCGATCAACTTGCGACACGTAACCATTCCCGTGATTGCCCCACGGAAAGTGATATGCTACAACGTGTCTCTCTCTCATACCATAGGTTTCACGTTTTTAAAAGTAGACCCTAATTTATATTCAGCGGATTAGAGCCTTCTTGTGGCTCTCACTAAAGGAAAACTACTGATTAATCAAATAGTGCGTGGCTGATAAGCTCATTATGGATGGTAATTGTCATTTTTGGAGATAAGAAGAATCTAATTTGCACGCCATTCGCAATTGCTCACGTGTGAAAGCATTCTGGTGTAAGTTTCCTTCAGAGGAGGTGGACGCAAACTTTTTTCAACACGAAGTCGATCAATAGGTGACTCGCAATCTTCGAACGCCAGTTCAAATCAACCAGGTCACTTGGGGAACGATTTATGGAGTAGCCTGCTGGATTCTCTGGCAATGAAGAAATCGCAGCATATTTGACGCAGGTTTTGTTTGGCCAGAAGCAAGTTCCCAAGTTGTTATGGAATATGTCAAGTGAATAGATAGAACAAGGACGGCGAAGAGCTGTGTGTTGCAAAATCAGGGACTATCTGTTGGCCATTTAGTTGGATAGACTAAACCTCAAACAGAGTTTCCCTATAACTGGGAAACTCTGGGGCATACACTCGAGCCTTACACTGACTTGGGCGATGGGCTATAAACGAGTGATCATTGAAGTAGACTCCCTTGAGATCACTAACATCCTGTACTCTTTCAGTTTAGTCTTTCCTGACGATATTTTGTTGGTGACAAATATTCAAGGCTTATTACATCAAGCATGGGAGGTGCAACTCTGACACGTGTATCGCAAAGAGAACCGGTATGTAAATTGGATGCCCTCGCTCGTAGCGGCTTTCAGCCTAGGCCTGCATATACTATAGAACCTCCGTTAACTATTCGGAACCAAATCCACCGAGACAAACAAATACAACGCTTTGTATCGAAGAACCCTGCGTTAGCTAGGGTGCTTTTTCTTTTTCTTTTAATTTTTCTCTGTGTCAAAAAAGACAACAAAAAAACCAGACAAAAGTAACAAACACGCGGCTAATAGCAACTGCAATATGCGAATAACATAAGTTTTTGCCACGTCAGCGCTGTTAAATGCGGGTGTTTTTAGGACAAAAGGGGTTGTGTGGGTCCCACAAAACATTAGTACCAATACCAATGCATCATCCCCACAAGAAAGGAAAGAAGCAGAATATGCTTTGCTCTGCTCGGCAATTATCCTTTTCTTTCTCTCTTTGATCCTTTCGGCTTTCTGTGCTACTGTTTCAGTTTCTCTGTACATCACCTACCCATTATTTATAGCAAAGTTTTGCCTCTCTCTGTTTCTCTTGATTTTGCTGTCTGATGGAGCTTGTTCAGGAGCTGATTGTCACGGCCCTTGTTGCTGTTTTGGTCTCTTTCCTCATAGCCAAACTTGTTTCTTTGGCCATGTCTGCTGACTCCGATCCTGTCTCCGATAATACCCATGTTGATTCAGATACTATCAGTGATGACCTTGTCACGGAGGAGCTCCAGTTCTATGAAAAACTGCAAGTTCCGGGGTCAATCACCGAGACCAAGACTGTGCCTTTGGAAGAATCGGCGATTATTCCAGCGATGGATGACTTCGTTGCGGAATCAGGCAGGGTCGAGGAAAGTGCGATGAACCTGGACGATCCGGATGAAGTTGTAGGCAACGACTGCTCTCGAGGAATTGTTGTTGAAGGAAAGAGAGCGGTGGTTGAGAATTTAGATTGTGATAATAGCGCTACAGAGCAATCCCAGAGCAGTAATCGCAAGGAAGAACGAGGAGAAGAGTCTAAAGAGGTCAAAGAAATACAATTGGATGACTCGGCGTTACAGAGCCAAGGAATTGGACCCATTACTGAATCATTCCAAGCAACTGGCATCGTCCAAAAAAGTGAGGAGATTACCGTAATTGAGGAGAAGAAAGTAGAGATTGAAATTGATGATGCTGATGATGATTGGGAGGGCATTGAGAGGAGTGAATTGGAGAAAACATTTGGCGAGGCTGTCAAGTTTATGGAGAATAATGGTAAGGTGACAAGTGATGTGCAAATGGAGTTGTATGGGCTTCACAAGATTGTTACCGAAGGATCTTGCCACGAGCAACCTCCAATGGCTCTTAAAGTCTCTGCCCGTGCCAAATGGTATTGAACTTTCCTATGTACTTTCTTCCTTTATGTTCTTCATCTTTTATTTGCTCCTAGTGTTAGATATGGAAGGAAATAGAGATGCCTAACAATGTAGCTTAGTTGTCGTTGGTTGCAAGAGATATTGTTTTAGTGATTGATTGATGATCTTATGGAAGTTTACACATGGGACATCTAACTTCTCTTCAGCTAAGAAACAAACAACAGGAAAAAAGCAGGAAATTGATAACTTAGAAATCGATGCTAACCCAAAGTTTGATCATTTAACTTAGGAACTGATGCTCTAAGAATTCTTGTTTGGTTCTTCTTAACTTGTGCTGTGTTTTTGGAGTGAAAAACACAAAAGCCTAGGCCTCTAAACCCTCTTGTTTTCCATCCACCTACCTACCCTATCATCATCCTCTCCGTCTTTCCTAAATGCTGTTCAAAAGGGTCCAAATTCAGGTGCCTTAGCCAACAATTCAGAATTGCAACCACTAAAGGGTCTTGTATTCTGAAAATTTATCCACCTCTGAAGAAGAAAACGAATTCACAAAACAATACCTTAGGGCCTCCCTGTGCAGGGTTACACGGTATAGTTTGATAGTACATTATAATAACAGGGTTGACAGCTGCTATGTGTGAATGATGGAGGGCACTGATTACGTTGTGCAAGGAATGCTTGGCAAAGGCTAGGAAACATGAATCCTGAGATGGCTATGGAGCAGTATATTGCGCTCGTATCAAATAAAGTCCCAGATTGGATTGAACATAAACATATTGTAAGTGTTGGGGTTGATGCACTATGGCGTTGTTGGTTCTTGCAATGACTTTCTTCTATCTTGAATACCTTGTCAATTTGCTTATCATACAGGGGGATGAAAGACCTGAATCATTTATATCAGCAAATACCAGTGAGTCAATTCCAAGTACAGCTTCATCCCATCAGCCAAACATCACTTGTGACGGGTATTTTATTTATCAATGAATCCTTTTAATTTAGCATTGGTTCCTTCATTTATTTAACCATCTGATTTCTTATCTCTCCCTCAGTAATCCAGAAGTGAAGCTTGGCGCTGAGAGATCAAGTTTTGATCAGAGCAAGGTAAGACTTACCAACACTGAAAACTACATTATGGACAATATCTGTTGCATATTGTATTTATCCTGATCTGTTACAACTCATCCATATCTTGAAACTTCAGCTGATTCCCTTTTTGTCTAATGAACTTTCTCTTGCTACTGTACATTATCTTGACAAAACTTTATCTGAAATATTAGGTTGAAGAATGACAAGAAGAGGCTATGTTTGCTTGACAAGAAAACATGACTAATTCTGATTGCAGTACCAAAATGTTATTCAAGTACGTAAGGCTCTTTAACGTTTATATTATTATTTATTTGTCCCTATTTCCAAAGAATTTGTGTGTGTAACGCTAAAAATGTAAATAGTCGTGCATGTTTATATATAAAAGAAGTGTGTAATTGGTTAATGTTGGATTTGCTTGCTAATTTGTCATACAAGGGAATATCAAATACCAAACGAGACAAATCCTCTAGATAGCTTAGAATGAGTCTTGTAAGTCCCTGCAAAACAAGTTTCTGATGCTGACATAACAGGATTACATACCAAGAAAGTTATGATGATTTTTGGTACGACAAGTTAGTGGTTAGGAAAAAGCGGCCTAAGATTTCGGAATTCAAGGGTTTTTTAACTTCCAAGGCATGCTAATCACAAGATATTATAGATTATGGAGCTAAGAGTCAGCAGGCACTGGGGTACATCTTATTTAGTACAGTTTCTCGGTTGTGAAGTAGCGTGATACTGAGACATGTTCAACACATGTAGTCGGCCTTTGAAACTTGTGATGACTTAAAATCTAGAAGGCTAAAATTTAAAAAGATAAAAGTTCGTAGGACTAATGCTTTGTTGATTATGGTCCAGAATTTTGGGCCACAAAATGACCATATCCTCCTCCACTCCCACCGCCTGACCCTCCACCTACGCCACCGCTATCATAACCGGAGCCTGAGCCTGAGCCAAAGCCAAATCCACCACCACCTCCTCCTTCTCCGCTTGAACCATAACCATCACCTTGGCCAATACCATTTCCATTGCCATTACTACTGCCATATCCACCACCAGCACCAAACCCACCACCTTGACCAATGCCGCCACCACTTCCATGTCCGCCACCTCCTCCACCACCACTGCCATATCCACCACTTCCACCACCACCTCCACCACCACTGCCATATCCACCACTTCTACCACCATTTCCTCCACCACCTCCACCACCATTGCCATATCCACCACCTCCACCACCATTTCCGCCGCCGCCGCCATCATTGCCATATCCACCACTTCCACCACCATTTCCTCCCCCACCTCCACCACCATTTCCGCCGCCACTGCCGCTGCCATTGCCATAGCCACCACTTCCGCCACCATTTCCGCCGCCTCCACCACCACCATTGCTATATCCACCACTTCCAACACCATTTCCTCCACCACTACCACCACCATTTCCGCTACCTCCACCACCATTTACATTTCCTCCGTCATTCTCGCCACCGCCTCCATCTGCTGCTGCATGAGAATAGTAGCCATTGTCCGCTTTGCCAACTCGACTCCCTTTCCCCAAATTATCCGGTGGAGGATGCCATCCAACTTTACCCTCGTTCCTGGTGCCGTCACCACCCCCGTTGCCAAATCGAAAATCCCTTGAGGGTGCTGACAACCTAACCTTGTCATTGCCCGCACCGCCATTAGTAAAATCAGTGCCTAATCCACTGTCTGAGCCCAACCTGTTCCTATATTCAATAATTCGATACTCCTGCGTATGCTTCCTTTCTTTCCCTGCTCCAACGAGCAAGCAACTAGTGAGCCCAATTCCTGAAAGAATCAAAACCCATCTCTCAATGCTTAGTCTTCCCATGACACACCCAACACTCGAAAGTTTACAAGTTGTCAGGAAATTTTTTTAACTTAACAGGCTAAGAGAGCCTTAAAAAGACAACAAAAATGGTCTGGATAATGTGCTATGAACTAAATGGGTAGGCGTGCCTGCAAATGGTGCGTGAGCACTTGAAGCGTGCCAGCTTATGCTGGTGAACGGAGCAATTCGCATGACCAGCAGCGAGTGCACAGTGGCGCTAAGTACCTGCGTTAAAATTGTTCAATTGGCAATACATGTGTAATTACTGATGGGCCTTCGGTATGTGGACTTCGTAGAAAGATACCTGAAAATTTTAAGACTGACCCAATGCATAGGCCTGGTCATAATCTAGTTAACATTTGTCGTAAGATTCAGCATCATTTTCATCATCCATGTTAGTCAAAGTATAGCGGAATTAGTATAAGCTGATTTGACAGTTATTGCATCATAGACTTGTCCTAGTAATGAGGGAAACCTACTCGTCCATAGGGAATTTATATTTTATATGATTATACCCTTAATTATTCCCACCGACAGCATAAACTAACGGTTTGAACAGTTTTAATTAGATTTTTCTTATCAAAATAATGTTTTAAAAATCGGACCGGACGTTAAACCTATAAGACAAGAAATTTAAGGTTCAAAAGGTTCAATCGATATTAGATTGTTGTAAAACTGATTAAGATTAAATAAAATTAAAAATTTTGAAATATATTATTCTTAACTATTGAAAAATTAAAAGTTAAAATAGAAATTATTAAATAAAAATTAATTGATTTATTTTAGTTTATAAAATTTATTAATTTATTAAAATTGATCGATTAATTAATAAATTGATTGATTTTTAACAATAAAAGTTGTCAAAATAAATTGGACCAAAAAGTTATAAAATGAAGTAAAAATTTGGACAATTCAAAATTTTTACCAATAAATTAGTTAACCTAGTTTTTTTTTTTGACGAGATAAAACGAAAGGCTAAAAACTAAACCAAAGCCAGCAGGCTTACTCCATACACCCAGATCCTACAAGCCTTTCCCTATCAGATGGATTACAATCAGAGTTATCTAACAATAGAATAGGACCAAGACAAGGAGGACTAATTTCCTAACTATGAAGGTTTGCATATAATAAGGCTACCCGAGCTAAAGAGTGAACCGCCCTATTGACAATCCTGCGCGTCCATTGGAAGGACAAGTGAAGGAAAAACGCTTGAAAGCTAAACAGTCCAAAGCCAGCATGCCAATCTCAGAACGATTAACAGACAAATTTGTAAGTGTTTGTATAGCTAACAAATAATCCGACTCCACGACAACATGATATTTTAATTATTGGTCCAAAATAGTAAAAATATTACTCAATCCCCATCGCATGTAGCAACAATTGGCCACACCAAAAGTTTACGCTTTATTGTAATTATTATCTTTCAAACTATTTTTTGAACATATTTTTAATGAATTATTGAGTATGCCTTATATAAATTATTTAATAAACTAATAAGTTAAATGAAAGATTTAATATAATTTGTATTTATAAATTTAATATGTTTATATTTTTATCAATGTGATAATAGTGCCTAGTTTTTATTCAAATTTAAGACTTTAAATTAGTAAGCAAATATCAGGCTCGTTCCTAATGTTTTATAGGTTCCGAGCAAAGTAAAAAAAAACATTTTAGCTTTTCTTTTTATGAGTATCAAATATACGCTCTTATAAGAAACAAAATAAAACAAAATAGGACAAGTCAAGAGTGAGTCGTGGGCAAGTGTCCTTCGTGTCTTTGTCCAATGTTGTTTAGGTTGTGTTGCTTCACGATCTGGGCATATGCTAGAGAGCTTGAGTGGCCTCTAATTAGTGTTGCTTGGTAGATGTTCTAATAATTTGGAAAGACACTTTAGCTTTCCCATATTAAACGAAAATAAGATTGTCCATTCTTCAGAACAGATCGTTGAAAAAATTGCTAGCAATCAATCAAATACACTGTGTGATCAATGATTTAAACCATTTGTGCATTAGAAAACGACACATTATCAACCCCTTAAAGCATTCAATCCAAATCATTTAAAATGCAGTCCTCAGTTCCATGTGCCGAAGCGGTTACACACACAACCAATGCTTCTTCACATCATTTCAAATCTGCTATTAAGATCTTCACATTCTATTACGTACAATATGTCTAAAGCAGTAGTAGAAGAATACTCAGAATTAAGATGAGTTAAAAAAATGACAGAGGGAAAAAGTGATAAACTAATCCTAAATTACACATAATAATCTCCTAATCATGATTTAATCATAGCCTTATCGGCCTCTCATTTCACCTTTTGGTTTGGTGTATTTAGTGTTTGCCAACTCTGAGTTTTAGGGCAACTCGGAGACATTGATAAGATACGCAACATGAAAGAAGAAGCATCTTTACTGGTCCAAAGTTCACATTGTTTTCAGCATTAATTAATTTGGTGTGACATAACATAAAATAAGAAAAGGATGGGCATCCGACAGTTAGATTTGTAAAGATAAGAAACAAACTCCATTTGTTTAATTTAACGCCGCATTGAATATATATTTTAATTCAAAATTTAGAAGTAGGGTTAGTAATTAATCAGCAGTTGACCAATTAGTATGTGACGGCTCTTTGTGCACAGAAGTGTATAAAAATTTGAGGGATCTTAGAATTCTAGATTTGCCTCCTCTAGGACTCTTGATGAGGTGGGGTATTAGGAGCTTAGGATTAGTCCAACAAAAACTGAAATACTTAATGAATATTAAAAAAAAGGACAAATACACCTGTAATTGTGGCACATAATGAAAGTGCTATTAAGATCAATGAAAGGTCTCTTTTAAATGAAAATGTTAGGTTGAAAAAGGAAATGTATTTTTGTCCCTATTAGCAAATGCATGTTGCGTTCTTACTAGATTCTAACTTGAAAGCACTTCAAGAATAAATTATAGGCAGATTTATTCAACACATCCTCTGGGTTCGCTTATGCAGAATCCATAAACGCCCAGGAGTGGCTTCCTGTTTATAATAACCAATCGAAACGGTCATTCTTAAGAGATAAGACGCAACTAACTCTAGTTGAATCATACACTACACACACGTAAACTACTGCTTTCAGGACAGCAATTATTTGCTGCAGAGGGGTCCAGGCCAGCTAGCTGCCAAGAAAAGCGAGGAACACCCGCCCCATCTTGGTGTCTGTTATGATTGAAGGATACAATTATTTGACGTATACTTCTAAGTTCTAACATAAATTAACGAGCTTCTCTGCAAAAATTAAAATTCTTACGAATCAAAATAGAATAGTTAGAGTGACTTGTCTTTTACCCTAAGACTCTTTTTTCTTGCAAACCCTTGATTCCCTGGTTGTAATGGGCCAAACATGATCTATTAGCTTTAGAATTTTGCATCAACTTAATTAGTACTTGGTTGCTTTTCATTGCCCAAAATCTCCACTATCGCGCCTAGTCATCCACCACCGCCACCCACCCTCCACCACCTGGTACAGATAAATACTATAATATGTTAAAGGAAAGGAGACAGGTTTAGTCCATCTCTCATGCTTGTAATACGATGATTGGCTTTCTTTTACATTAGGCTTTTGAGGATATAATTATTGGTTACATGATGGGAGTTTGGTATACACTACACTGTAAGAGATAAAGTTTTAAGATAAGAAACCTTAATCCGAAGAAATCTCAGTAACAGAAAAACGAATAAATTAGTTATTTTTAGGAAGCTGAGCCCAGAAAGAAATAGGGGATCAGCCACAAGCTAAGAGTGCAAGACTCTGTAGCTTTGTCTACAAATATTCCTCGTGTTTCGTTTCGTGATAGAAACAAAGGGGGATGGATAAAATGCAGACACAACAGATACGATCTTGTCTTGTTGGGAACTTTTTTCAATGAAGTTGGTGAAGTGTGAATAGGAAATCTAGCAAGGAGCCTTTCGTCGTAGGGGCATTCTGATACACGTAATTCACGCAAAAACCTGAAAAAGCAACATGTGATGCAGAGGGCATCTTCCCATATTAGAGTGGATGATGACATGTAAATCAATCAAAGTTGTACACGCTTTAAGGTCCACAGAGTACGAGTTAGGAGATCGGTTGAATATGATGATCTGATCCGAAAATAGCAGAACAATAATAAAATTTTTATATTTTAATTTTGCAAAAATTAAGATCATTTTAATTCTAAAACATAATTTTACCACTTGAAAGATGGGAAGAAGAAGAAGAAAGAAAATACTTTTGTTCATAATTCTTTCTATGAAACGCATTAGTTATAAATTATAATATATAATAAGGAAAGAAAACCCAACAATTATTCTAGAAATTAAGATTCTAAAAATATATTTACAGTGATACAATCCTAATAATTATAGAAAAAATCTCAACAAATCTCTTTAAAGTTAGTGCATAGATGCCATGTGTGTCTAACTTACTGAACAATTTTGAAAACACATGATTTGAAACTGTTTTGGAAATAATGTCGACGAATTGATCCTTAAATTAAATCTTGGACAACTTAACAAATTTTTTCATCCAACTTCTCCTTAATAAAGAACTTGCCAACCTTAACATGTTTTGTTCAATCATTTTGGACATAATTGTGTTGTGAGCTATATTACAAGTGGATTGTTGTTACAATATAGACTAATTAGTTGTTTTAATAGATAGCTTAAATCTTATAAAAGTAGTGTGAGTCCCGAAGCTTCACAAAGACCAAGTGTTACACCTCTGAATTGAGCTTCTACACTTGAGCGAATGACCATTTTTTTTCCATGTGACCAAGTTATCACCTACAAATGCGAAGTAGCCAAAAGTTGATCTTTTATATTCTATTGATCCAAACCAATCAGTATTTGTATACACATCTATACTTTGCCAATTTGTATTTTTAGTAAACAAAATTCCTTTACTAGGAGTATATTTTAGATACTTAAAAATTATCATAACTGCCCCTCATATGTTGTTCTCTAGGATTATGCATAAACTAACTAATAATACTCAAAGCATAAGCAAGGTCAGGTCTTGTGTGGGCCAAGTACATTAGCCTTCTTACAAGCTTTTGGTATCTTCCTTTATCAATTGGTATTTGGTCTACTTCTACATATAACATCAAGCTTTCCTCAATTGTGTATTTACTGGTTGACATGCTGCCATACCAGTTTCCTAAAATAAGTCTAATGCATATTTTCTTTGGGATAAAAAATTCCTTTCTCTGATCTAATAACTTTAATCTCAATAAAGCATTTCAAATAACCAAGATGTTTTATTTCAAATTCTCTAGACAAGTATTCTTATAGTGCCTTCCTCTCTTCTCGATCATCTCATGTCAGCCACATATACAATAAGAGCACCAATTTTACCTTTCCTTCTTTTTAAGAATAAAGTGTGGTCATAATTGCTTCAATAATATCCAAAAGTTATCATAGACCTTGTGAACCTTTCAAACCATGCTCTTGGAGGCTACTTCAGCCCTTACAATATTTTTTTTAAATCTACAAACCTTTTTGCTTTGTCTTTTTGCTACCATACAACCTAGTGGAAGCTTCATATAAATTTCTTCTGATAAGTCACAATGCAAAAAAGCATTCTATACATCAAATTGTTGCAAAGGCTAATCCAAGTTTAGAGTTAGGGACAACAATACTGTAACAATACTGATTTTAGTTACAGGAGTAAATGTCCCTGTGTAATCATTCTCATAAGTTTGGGTATACCAATTTTCCACTAATATTTCTTTAAAACTTTCAGTTGTGCCATTTATATTATACTTTACAATGTAAACCCATCGGCATCCTATTAGCTTCTTCCTTGGTGGGCATTCAACAATCTCCCAAGTTTTATTCTTTTGTAAAGAGTTCATTTTCTCATTTATTGCAACTCTCCACCTTGGAACATCTAAAACTTTCTACACATTGTTAGGGATAGCTACAAAGATTATTGATTTACAAATGACTTATTTGATTTTGACATATTATTATTTGACACATATTGGCTCATGGGATTAGGGATGATAATAGGTCAGGTCGAGCTATCGCCCACCTTGGTCTGACTTGAGTTGGACCTGGGGCCTGAGGCCCAACCCAATATTTATTTTTTAAAAAGCAAAACTTTGTCGTTTTACAACAAAATGACACCATTTTAGGTTTTTGGGCCTAAACAGTTAGATCTCGAGGCCCGATCAACCTGGGCTTGGTCTGTAGACTTTGAGCCGGGTCGGGCCAGACCTGAACTCTTTTGCCATCCCTATATGTGATATTTAACTATACTTGAAATTTCAGGTTCATATGTAGGCTTAGGAATACCTCTATTAAGACACTCTAGTAGTTGTTTTCTAAGTGGCTCAGGGTCGAGAATAGGAACATCCTCAACAAATGATTGGTGTGGTATATAATGAGGGTCTCAACTTCTACACTTAATGGACCAACATCCTCCTCTTTAGTAGTCCCTTCTTGCTCAATATCCTTTGGTTTAATAGCTGCTTCTTGCTCCTCTTCATGTTCCAACTGATTATTAGCACTATCTAACATCATTACCATCTAAAAAATGACAGTCACCTTTGCAATCCCCCAGAAATAATCAAGGGTTTGAATTTCCTTCTAGTACTCCCATAAAGTTTAGAGAAATACATGTATCTTTATGAAAGACTACATCCATTATGATGAACATAAGTTTAGTTGGAGGATGATAATGTCGGTATCCCTTTTAGTTTGTCGCATGCCCAAGATAAACACATTACAGGGCTCGTGGAGCTAGCGTTTTGCGTTGATGTTGGAAAAATTGATATTGGTGGAGCAACTACAACATTAATGAGGACTTAAAATTGTGTTTGAAATTCAATAGATCGGGAGGGAGTTCGGTCAATCAAATAAACAACGAAAGTAAGAGCTTCTCCCCAATAGGTCAATGGAATATAAGCTTAAATTAATGAGGCATGAACAACTTCTAGTGAATGTCAATTTTTCCTCTCGTTTACCCCATTTTATTAGGGTGTATCCAGACAAGTAGTTTGATTAGTAATATCTTGTGCTTCCAAATAATGTTTCAATTCAAAGCTTTGATATTCTCCACCATCATCATCGCGAAGAACTTGAACATGTGTATTGTACTAAGTTGAATGATTATATGGAATTTTTGAAACAATAAATTTACTTCACTTTTGGATTTTATTAACCATAACCAAGTCATCCTTGTATAATCATCAATAAAAGTAATTAATCAATGAGACCCACTCAATGTTGAAATTTCGGATGGACCCCATACATGAGGGTGAACAATCATAAAAGGCAAGAGACTTTTATTTAATACTGATGGAAATAAATTTTGATGACATTTTGTAAGTTCACAAACATCATAGCTAAAATTAGAGACATCAATTTTTTCAAACAAACTAGGAAATAATTTTTTGAGATACTCAAAGGATGCATGCCCCAAACTCGAAACCATAACCATAGTTTAGCTTTATTTTTCTCCACCTTTCAGTCATCTAAGAAAAATACTCAATGTAACTTGTCTAAACTCCTTGATGTAAAGTTCAAATAATACAACTTCCCTCTCCTAACACCACAACCAATCGTCTGAGTTGTTTGGATGTCCTTAATCAGACAAAAGTTAGGCCAAAAAGTTACAATGCAAGATAAGACTATTATTATTTGAGAAATAGACAAGTGGTTATAATATAAGGATGGAACAATCAAACCATAATCCAAATTAGGGTATTAGTGAGAGTTAAAGACCCTTCCTTAATGCCTGGGGCTTCATCACCATTGGCAGTAGAAATAAATTTTTGTAAGGACTCTTTAAGTTCAATAACCTATTCAGAATCAAAGGTCATATTATTTGTAGCATCATAATCAATGATCAATGTACTATTAGAAATAGGTGCAAAGACATTAGAAGTCTTACCATCATTATCTATAACTGCTACTAATGTTGAATTCTTCTCAATAGCATCATCATTGGTTTTGGTCTTAGCAGCAGCAGTAGTTAAGAGTCTTTTTGGAAGTCTTCTTTCAGGGTGCTCGATTATGGTCCTTCCAATCTGGACATCCTGTAAGTTCAGAGCAGTGATCCTTAATATGTTCAGTTTGGTTGCAATGAGTACATTTGTATATAGGCTTTTCACCACCAGTGATTGTCTTTGATTTATTCCCAACCATCATAACAATAGCTTTAAGGTTTCTAGATTTACCTTTCAAAGTTTCACGACGTACTACCTCTCACTGAATCAATGCATAACATTCTTCTAAAGTCATAATTGATTCCTTCCTTAGAATCTCTTCATGAACCTGTTAAAAAATGTAATCTAAACCTGTTAGGAATATGTGCACCCTTAGTCATTTAATCGACTTTCGGTATGCTTCAACATCTTTAGAATCCTTTATGACAATTTTGTCCCGGTGATCCTGCTATTGAAAGACTTCAATTAACTCTCCGTAGTATTTAGAGAGAGGTCTTCCACTTTGTTTTATAGTGAATGCCTTTTAGTTTAGGGGAAAAATTGCAATTCATCACTTTCATCATGGAAGGCTTTTGCTAGTGCCCTCCTGATTTCATGGGCTGTAGGTAATCGTAAATATTGCTTCATAATCTCTGGAATCACAGAAACTAGCAAACATCTTTTAACATTTTGATTTTCATCATACCACTTCTCGTACACATCTTCAAGTTCTGTAGGTGACTATTTTGCGGTGGATATAGGAGAGTTTTCCCCTTTCAACAATATGCAAATTCATATGTGATGAGCTAAAACCATAATTTGATTCATAAAGAATGATGCCTGTGTTAAAATTCCTTCGAATTGAACAACAATGGGAACATATTTTGATCTAGATGATTCATTTTGTTTTTCACTAATTTTCAAAGGTTTTCTAAGCTTTGATACCAACTTGGAAGATGAGAAGAAGAAGAAGAAGTATGTTCATAATCCTTTCTCTGAAATGCACTAGTTATAATGTAAAACAAGGGAATAAATCCCAACAATTAATCTTACAACTAGAAATTAGGATTCTAAAAATATATTTACAGTTGTACAATCTTAACAATTATGGAGAAAAATTTCAACAATAACTTATTTTGAAGTTTGATCATATTTTTGTTGTACCTCTTGAACCGTTTATGAAATAAACACATCTCACTCACCCTAGCTACACAAATGTCCCACTTCTAATGGCATCAACATAATAAATTGAGAGAACTTTGTAACTATTGTAGAGAGGGTTAATCAAGGAGTGTTAGCTTCATTAGAGCTTAAATCTATTTATAATAGGTTTTTGTCATTTTAGTAATTTAATTTAATTGAAATTCAATTCTAATTTTAATCAAACTCTAATTAGAATGACAAACAATTATAATTAAATACCAATTATACTCAAATAAGATCCAATATCTCATGTTAATCCTTATTTATTAAACATCTCATATTTAATCATAAAGTTTTGCAAACTTTATAGCAAAGTTCAACTTGATTAAACTATTTTTGTTTTCTTCATTCCATTATTTATGTGTGACTCATTAAATTCTCAAATATATTAGAAATGGATGCAAATTATAATCCTAAATCATATTTAGTATTAGATAAATTAAACTCATTTAATTTATCTTTAATTAAACTCCTTTTAATTTGTCTTTAAATCTTTAATCAAACAATTTATATCTATAGATCAAGATTGATGTCTAGCAATATATCATAATCACCTAAATATTTAAGAATGTCAAGGTAGTTTTGACTATCCTTTCCGTGCATGATTTGTTTTCATTATTCAATCCATTCATCATACAATGTTCTGATTAGACGTAGTGAATGAAATTAATGTCTACTTTATTTTGAGTCTAATCATGTTACTATTGATTCAGTTAATAACATTTGTAAATTATTTTACAAAGCATCATTTCATCTAGGACAAAGTTTTCTCGAATCAATACTAATTAGGAACGATAAAACATTCTCTTTAATTACTTTAGGGTGATGAATCATATCTTGATCATTCAACTATCTCTATATAGTTCATGCTACATCTAATGACTACTGACTGAATTAGCAATGATTATAATAGGTCATAAATAGTATCAAAACATAGCAATCCTTATACAAGATAACTTTAGAGACCTCAAGTCAAATGATCACTTATACAATCATCACAATGAGAATTTTAAAAGGCATAAAAGTAATGTTCTAAACGAATTTCTCATATAAGATCAATTCAGTGAACTTGCTTTTTGACAAACACCCAAACTTTTGTTTAACTATTTTCATACTTTAGTATATGAAATCGACTACTTCCTTCATATGGAAAAACATAATGTGTGCTAATTTTTATTTATGTTCTATTAATGTTCAATTTTAAAAAAACAATGACTAGGAACAATTTATGAATGTAAATGCAATATGAATCTCAAAATTAATTAATTATGTCATAATTTCATTTGCAGTTTATAATTATTCCATGGACTTTATTATGTACATTTAAACATGTACAATATAAAAAATCCTTTAAATAATGTTGTTACTAAACTACAACCAATTGATTGAGTCTAGAGCATAAACCGACATAGTGTCTACCAAGTTAGGTTTTCTCTAAATAATCAGCATTCAAATTCATGAGGTTATGAAACTTAAAACAAGGACAAAAATTACAGATATGGATTTGTACACGTAAACCAATTTCCAGAACTTGTGGTTGCCAGAGAATGTGCTTTAATTGACAAGGAATAACCATAAAACTGAATATAAACCTATTTCCAGAACCTGTGGTTGCCAGAGAATGTGCTTTAATTGACAAGGAATTACCATTATAACCATAAAACTGAATCTAAGTATTAGATACTAGGCAAGCTCAATCGGGTTAGCCAAGACATATTTTCGATTCGGTGGGAGCAGGGAATTTGAAACTAGCAGATTGGGCTGATTCCGGATATCAACAGAAGAGCATAGTAGATGAAATTCCTGAGAGCGAATATTTTCAGAACACAGTGATACAGTAAGAGTTAACTGAAGCTTGTGATGATCTTTCTTTGTTCAGACGCCTGTTGATCTTTAAGTATCTTCAATTACTGTGCTTCAGGTCGCTTTCGCACTTCATTAGACCCCATTAAGTCAAAAAGTGGTCTCATCTTGTCTACTGCATATTCTATTTAACACTATTGTGGCCTACCCCAGTTAATTATATTGGAAACATATAAGCTAGCTATACGACAAAGAATCTGCTTTCTTGCAAATATGTAATTTGTAAATCTTGCAGTACCACTCCACTCAAGGAAAAAAATTGTTCTAAGGAGTCCAGTTTTCCTTTAAATTCTCCATCGCAGAATTGGAAAGCAAGGTATGGGGATGAAGATAAAAAAGTTCAGGCTTCAATTGATAGCTACACTTCTTTGCTTCTGCTGCATCAATGTTGCAGCAGAAGTGAAGAACCGGCAATCCAAAAGGACATACATAATTCACATGGACAAGTTCAATATGCCTGCAAGCTTCAGTGATCACCTCCAGTGGTATGATTCATCTTTGAAGTCAGTTTCAGAATCTGCTGACATGCTTTATGCTTACACCCATGTCATCCATGGCTTCTCCACAAGACTGACACCCCAAGAAGCTGAGTCACTCGAAAAGCAGCAAGGAGTTGTGTCTGTTATTCCAGAAAGAAAATATGAACTGCATACAACAAGAACACCAGAGTTCCTTGGACTAGGGGAAAGTGCATCTGCGCTTCCTGCATCTTCATCTGTGAGTGAGGTGATCATTGGAGTACTAGACACCGGTATCTGGCCGGAGGTAAAAAGCTTAGACGATGCAGGGCTTGGCCCGGTACCAAGTAGCTGGAAAGGGGTGTGTGAGGTGGGAAAGAATTTCAATTCATCAAGCTGCAACCGGAAACTAATCGGAGCAAGATTCTTCTCCAAAGGTTATGAAGCTGCTTTTGGACCAGTAGATGAAACAGTGGAATCAAAATCACCAAGAGATGATGATGGTCATGGAACTCACACAGCAACAACAGCAGCTGGTTCTGCAGTTCCAGATGCTAGCCTATTTGGCTATGCAAACGGGGTGGCACGCGGAATGGCAACTCATGCTCGAATAGCAGCATACAAGGTGTGCTGGCTTGGTGGATGCTTTGGCTCTGATATATTAGCCGCAATGGATAAAGCTGTTGCAGATGGTGTGGATGTTTTATCCATGTCTATTGGAGGAGGACTCTCGGACTATTTTAGAGAC
Organism: Erythroxylum fimbriatum; assembly: GCA_026770325.2. NCBI lineage: Eukaryota > Viridiplantae > Streptophyta > Magnoliopsida > Malpighiales > Erythroxylaceae > Erythroxylum > Erythroxylum fimbriatum. Next base: position 40,601 of record JANZLH020000016.1, on the reverse strand, counting down.
ACTGTAGCCATTGGAGCTTTCACAGCAATGTCATACGGAGTCCTTGTATCTTGCTCAGCTGGAAATGGAGGTCCAACATCAGGCAGCTTGTCCAATCTTGCGCCTTGGATAACCACAGTTGGTGCTGGTACTTTGGACCGGGATTTTCCAGCCTATGTGACCCTTGGTAATGGGAAGACTTACTCTGGCACGTCACTTTACAACGAAAAGCCATTATCAGATTCACTCCCATTGGTGTATGCTGGCAATGTAAGCAATTCAACAAGCGGTTATCTTTGTATGACAGGCAGTTTGATTCCTGCAAAAGTTGCAGGAAAAATTGTCATATGTGAGAGAGGTGGGAACAGTAGAGTACAAAAGGGTTTAGTGGTTAAGGATTCTGGTGGTCTAGGAATGATTTTGGCCAACACAGAAGTGTACGGCGACGAGCTTGTTGCGGATGCACATCTTCTGCCTTCAGCTGCTGTGAGCCAAAAAGTAGGGGATGCCCTTAAAAGCTATGCCTCTACTGATCCCAAGCCAATGGCCACAATCAGTCCTGGAATCACAAAGCTAGAAGTTGAACCATCTCCTATAGTGGCAGCATTCAGTGCCAGAGGTCCAAATATGATCACACCCGAAGTACTCAAACCAGACCTCATAGCGCCAGGGGTCAACATCCTGGCAGCTTGGACCGGTGCAGTTGGTCCATCTGGTCTACCCAGAGACAAGAGGCGTGTGAATTTTAACATCATTTCTGGCACATCAATGTCCTGTCCACACGTAAGCGGATTGGCCGCACTTGTGAAGGCTTCACACCCTGACTGGAGCCCAGCAGCCATTAGGTCTGCCCTGATGACCACAGCCTATTCAACATACAAAAATGGTGGAACCATACTTGATGCTGCTACTGGAAAGCCATCAACACCATTTGATTATGGTGCTGGACATGTGAACCCAGTAGCAGCTCTCGATCCTGGCCTTGTCTATGATGCCTCTGTTAATGACTACTTGGCCTTTCTCTGTGCTCTAAACTACAGCTCAATTCAAATTAAGGAAGTCACGAACAAAGACTTCACTTGTGACGCAACTAAGCAATACAGTCTTGGTGATCTTAATTACCCTTCTTTTGCTGTTCCTCTAGAAACTGCCTCAGGCATCGGAGGAGGTTCTGGTGCGACAACAACCAGGAAGTATACCAGGACCTTGACAAATGTGGGCACGCCAGGGACATATAAAGTTTCCTTGTCCTCACAGACATCGTCGGTGAAGATCTCAGTTGTCCCAGGATCACTCACTTTCAGTCAAGAAAATGAGAAAAGGAGTTATACGGTTACCTTCGTTGCGAATTCTATGCCATCTGGTACAAATAGCTTTGCACAACTCGAATGGTCAGATGGGAAACACGTCGTTCGTAGTCCAATAGCTTTCAGCTGGACATAAGGATCCTGAAGGACTGCTTGAATTTCTGTCATTCACCGAACATGTTTTATCTGAGTTTATGTGCAATTGATGTATTTTACTTCATGTTTGATGTTCAATAGCTTGGGAGATCAGCAACTTCTGTTAGATAATCCAGTGCGAAGGAAAATAGGTTCAATAATTGTACAAAAGACATTTGCAAAAACAGCAAAATCTTTATACATGAACCGGTTTTCTGGTTGCTCGCTTGCTTCAATTTGGAATCTTCCACCTCTTCTTAGTCCTGCATCTCAGAAACTTCATTAAAGCAGCTGCCTAGAAAGTCCTAGCATGGCTGCCCATCCATTGACAATTCATGCATTAGGTATATACATGTATAAATTTTTCACCAAAAAGGTTTTCATGTCAGTGATCCATTAGTAGCACTTGTTGACGCAAGCCGCGGCTTTGATCTTAAGATCATTACGAGACCACATTGTGGACCAAAGATGAGACCAAACAACATGGAAGAATGAATTACCTCCACCAAGTCCATTGAAGAATGAATAGGGTTCTCCAGGCTTAAGGGTCAAAGAAAACACCTAAAACAATGATGCAGACGTTAATAGCTTACTGTATATACAAATTGCATTTTTTTTTGAGGATTAATACTCAAAACTATTTGTAGTTAAACACTGACCCTCCTCCGGAGCAAACTGCCTTCGCGTGAGCCTCCATTAATGGCCTCTCCTAAGCCATATGGCTTTGCTATCTGAATTTATCAGAGTATCTTCACTAGAAATGTCTTCTGAGGAATAAACATTACGGTGGCCGTTCGCATTTGCCTTCCTCGCAATGGTTCAACATGTCCTTGTTTTGGCTTTAGCATTTGTTGACTAGTTTAGCTATTTTCGGCTTTAGCATTTGTTAAATAGTTTAGCTATCTTATATCCGACTCTTTGTCCAACATCGTAAAGGACAAAGGTCAACAAATGGTTTTGTTATTGTTTTTGATTGGAGTTTTAACACCAGCTTGATAAAGAAATTTGAAGTGTTAATGGCACTAAGCTCCTCTCCTCGGAGACGGTGAAGGTGGGCAAAGAGACGGAGTTAGAGGATGAGTGGAGAAAGTAAAATGGTGTGTATAACTGGATGTTCAGGTTACATTGCTTCATGGCTCGTTAAGCTCTTGCTTGGACGCGGTTATACCGTCAGAGCTGCTGTTCCTGACCTAAGTTTGTATCACTCACTCCATATGTTGTCTCTGTTTCTTCTCTGCTACTTAACTAGTAAGGTTGGATAGATTCTGCTCAATTATAATTTAGTTATATACATCAGATGATCCAAAGAAAACAGAACACTTGCGTGCACTGGACGGAGTCAAAGAGAGACTTACCCTGTTCAAAGTAAATTTATTGGACGAAGGAGGTAAGCCGAGTTTGAACCTGCCTGTTGGCTGACTGTTGCATTTCAATCCTTATTCATACCCCTTTTGCAGAAAACGTTCATCGCATGGTTTTGTTTATGCTGTCTACTATAGGTAGATCTAATCGTACCCGCTGTGAAGGGAACGTTTAAATGTTCTCGAGTCCTCTGCAAAAGCTGCATCCATCAAGAAAGTTATTATAACATGCTCCATGGCAGCAGTTTTCTTCAATGGGAAAGCTCTGACATACTGACGTGGTAGCTGACGAGACCTGGTTTTCAAATCCATCCTTTTGTGAATCACAGAAGGTATACAGGCTAATCACTAAGATTTGACCGTTCCATTTTTGTTTTTATTTTTCTGTTCTGTCATCATTTGTCAACAATATGCATCAGAAGTTTTATCTATAGAATCCTGTTGACTCTCCTACAGCAGCTACTTGCTTGCTCTCTCAGGAATATTGTTTTCCAACTTATTCCTGTTTCTTGTTTAGCTTTGTACGTGAAGAAAATGGAATTGACATGGTTATAATAAATCCCGGATGGGTGATTGGTCCTATCTTACAACCAACGATTAAAATCTCACAGTGGAGATGATTTCCGATGGCTTAAATGGTATTCATTTCACATATCTGACTTCACTGCCCAGACAAGACTCTATTATTGACATGGTTACTATGTACACGGCTCGAACATTTCCAGATCATATTGCCAATGCGCATATTCAAGCTTTCAAATTACCTTCAGCTTGTGGAAGATACTGTGTAGTTGGAAGAGTAGGACACATTGTGAGGTTTTCAAGATTGCGAGAGAACGTTACCCTATTCAGCGACCTTGCTGAATAGTAAGCCTTTTTTTTTTCAGAATATATAATTAACTAATTCAACCATAAATAAATATCTAAATAACAGGATATGTTCAAGTCAGACAATGGACTTGCTCAACGCTTAATCGGAATCAGATATTTATCCAAAAGCAAGAGGAAGGTGTTAGACCCGACATTCGGATGAAGAAACGGTCAACTTGTGCAAGTGCACCAATTTTGACCGTTGGGCCATTGGAAACGACACCGTTAGCGAAATGTCCTCCCGCAATTTTTGGAAATTTACGCGACGAGGAGGAAGAGAATCTTGCCCCAACTTTAATTAAACACAATACAACCATGTGGCTTAGTGATTTCCTTTTTGTTTTTTTAAGCACCAAAACAGCACGCATTCCTCTTCATTGGGCGATCTCCTGTGGAAAAAAAAAATAAAAATCCAAGAGTTTCCGTATCCCACGCGTTCTCTCGATTGGTGGCGGGGATCCAGAGAAGAATCCAGGAGATAGGAATTCCTTCATTGTTTGATCTTTAATTTTAATTTTTGTAAGAAGTGAGTGGTTGGGGGTTTTAGATATTTGTTGATTGGTGATTCTTCCAATTTTTGGGTATTAATGACGTCGAGCTTTGATCGATGGGAGAAGGATCCCTTTTTCTCTGCGGCTGAGGAAGTTCAAGAATCGGCCGACAGGTACCTGCCGTTGTAATTATTACCATTTCATCGTTTGAACTTCCTTTTTTCCTTTGATGTTTGGTGCATAATTAATTGGTCTTCTTATTTCAATTGTCTGGTAAGCTATTGAAAATGGAGTCTTTGGTTCATGTTTATTAGCATTTGTGTGTGTGTGTGGTTTTAATGGATTTCGGAGACAGTTGCTACATTATTGGATTTAATTCGGTTAGGTTGATGTGTTAAAATCTGGTGGATTTTATGTTCGTGTTGCTTAAATTTTATTTTTGTGGGTGATCTCTGAAGGATGGAATCAGCTTATAGAACATGGGTTCATGCGAAGAAAGACGCATCTCGTATGTGGAATTGCGAAGAACTTTACCGCGACCTACGTACTGCGCTTGGTACTACTAAATGGCAGGTCACTTCTCCTTCACCTTCACTTGTTTCTGTGGATTGCACTGATTTTTCCATAGATTTGTGAGTTAGTGGAAATCAAATTGATTCTGTATTGTGAACATTGCAGTTGGAGGAGTTTGAGCGGGCAGTCCAGTCAAGCTACATTAAAAGCTTACGTGATGATGCGAGAAACAGGCATCATGAATTTATAGTGGCAATTGAGGATCATATTTTGAAAATTCAAAGCTCATTAAAAGAAGCTGCAGTTTGTGAAGGAAAGACATCATTGCCTTGGGTGCATTTGGATGAAGGAGAGAGCAATGAACTTGCGTTATTTTTATCTGGTGTGCCTGAAGATAATACCACTTGGACGAATCACAGTAGGGACCCTGAAAAGTTGCAAGAAACGGAAAGAACGTTAGACAGTGAATGTTCAAAGAACTCTACCCAGTCAGTTGAGCGGAGTTCTCTGGAATCTAGAGAGGAGAAACCTCATGGGCATAGAAGGACGGCAAGTGCTAGTGCTGACATTGGTGCTTGGAAAATTGAAATTACTGATAATGGCTTTCAACTGAATTCCTGTATTGCGCATCTTCCTCCACCCCCACGTAAAGTACCCAGTTTGTCTGGAATTTTAGGTTCTATGGAATCTGCTTGCAAGTTTAAGTGGCCAAAGAATGGTGTTCGAAAATGGAAGGCAACAGATTGTCATCAAGACTCGGATACTGCTCCATTACAATCTTCAGAGTTGGCTAGGGTGTGTCGTTTGCTCCTTGCTAAATCTAATTATCTGAATTTATGTTGTGGAAATGCTTCATTATTGATTGAACTTTAGTGATTATACTAATTAATTCATTACTTTTCTTAATTTTCTGACAGGGCATTAATGCATGTTATGAAAAGACTAAGAGTTGCCTTGATGGTTATGATGAATGCTGTGAGAAGCAACTGTACGGCTGGTATGGAGCTTTGCAAAGACAGCTTCAACGGTCTCAGTACCGAATGCAATATAGTCGACCTGTTCAAGCAGCTTTTTCACTAGTTCTCATTTTCTTGATCAGTGAGCATCGCAAACTCATGATTTAATTCTGTGGTCTCTGTGATTTTAGTATTGCCTTTAAGCATGAATAAGGTTGATGATCCATAATGTGGATGATTGGTACATGGTTGTTATTCGCTATGAGTATAGAGTTTGTTTTTGTGTGTGGATTTTACGACTATATAAGGATTGTTTCAACAGAGGCAGGATTTTTCTTTATGTATTGCCATTTGGACTTAAGGGCATGATTCTTTTGAAATTGTGCCTTGACAGACAGTATTCTTCTCATGTGTCTAATTTGACTATAGGAGGCATCACGTTGAAACTTTCTGTTTCTTCTTTAGAATGTCCACCCATAATAGTTTTTCGGCTGATGCTAGATTCTGGGTGTTGTTTTTTGTTTCAAGTATTTAATATTCTTTCAGTTGCCCTTTTAGGGTATTTTTTTCAGTTGCTGAATCTCGAAACTGTCATTTTTCTTGTGACAATCTCTCACTACATTGTTGAGTTGCTTTTGTAGTTTTGCTTTGTTTTGAAGTCCATCATACTCCAAGTTATCTTCGCCTATCTCGCATACTCCTTATGGCTTCATCTAGACTGAATTAATATCGTTTATCTGTGTTTTCATTTTCCACTTTTGTGCAAAAGTTGTAAAAGGATGCTTTCATTCTGCACTGCATATTCCAATGTCACAAGTAGAATAGGCAGAATCGTGACAACAGACTACTTTGAGAATTAAATTAATTTTAGAATGGACTAGGCCTAACTTTGCAGTTGTACAATTTCCAGAATATCTACGTGCTTGATTGGATTCAGTTGGGGCAAATTGACCCGTATGAATTTGTAGAAGATGTTTAGTACGATTTTAGGTTTATCTTTTGGAGTGTTTGACCTTTCAGTATTCAATATGATGTTTTTCTATATTTTGATGATAGTTGTTTAGGAGAAAACAAGAATGATTGCTTTATAGGATGCTTTCCTAGGGTCATGGACACTGATGTTATGGACTCTCTTTGCAGTGTTGATATTGTTGCGTGTACTGTGAAGGGCAATAAAGACTCTGCGGGACTGCGTCCTGCATGTTAGAACAGTGACCATTAAGTTGAGAGGAAGGTATGCAATATAAATGCCGTAGTCTGAAGCCAGAAGTCTGAGAAGTTACTCTAGCAGCCAACAGAGCAGAGAAAATTGGGCAGAGAATGTCCGTCCGATATATAGATGTACTTTTGGTTGAAGCTGTACTCTTCCATTCAGTTTAATTAATACAGTTCTTTCCAAAACGACACTCTGAAGAAACATTAGTTAAAACTGTTAGATTATTGCTTCAAATTTTGTGCACACATTATTTACTATTCTTTGATAAGCAGATAATAAATTTATAAGCACTTTGAAGTGATATCAGTACAAAAACAAGCTTAAACTGCTTAGCTAGTCCAACCATGTTCCACGGGGTATTATTTGGTAAGCTGTAAGCACAAAGGATAGTACAACAATCAACAACCCCCAACAGGAATACCAAATTTCGCTCACAAGCCTCCAATCTACAGCTACCTTATTATTTTCTTACAGCATGAAAAAAGAAAGCAAAATGCAAGAGGAGGAGGAGCAATCTCAATTTCAAGGCACAATCTTGTAGGCTTTGACCTTATCAATCCAAGAAATGAAAGAATTCTTGGAATTCCTAAACCCTAAAAAACCATGCTCCTTACTCTTATTCATGCTCAGGATCATCGGCGCTCCGGACAAGACCACATCACTAAACCACCACACCCCGACCTCATCAAGCTTTGTGGGCTGTAACTGATTCTTCTTAACAATCTGCTCCCATACGCCTTCCTTACCCTTCATAATCTCCACCAACCTCACCCTCTCAGCACCCTCCTCCTCCCCAAACCCATACTCCTCAATCCCAAACTGCTCCGCCAAAACCTTCCACAAATGCTTCCATTTGAAAACGTCACCGTTGTGGATGTTAAAGGCTTCGTTTTTTGCATACGGGTCCACCGCCGCCCATATATGGTGCTCCGCTATCAGATCCGCATCCGAAGCAATCGCGTAACTTTCCCACGCATCTTTGGTTCCAGGAAACACCAGTCGCTTCCCTTCGTGTTTGCATATCGCGGCGTATACGCATAGCGTCCCGATTATGTTCATCAAACTATACGGAGAAAACCCCCATATTTGATCGGGTCTGTGTACGGACCATGTCAAACCCTCCTTTTTTTGGACTTGCTCAAACATGATATCTTCCATTGTGTAATAGAAATTCGGCAAGTCCAACCTAGGCATATCCTCCGTGAAAGGCGGATCATGCGCCACGCCTTTGCCGAACGACTCGAAAGGTCCTATGTAGTGTTTACCTCCGGTTTGGAGACAGATGTGTCGGAGATCGGGAGCGTTTGGGATAACGGCGTTGAGGACGTTACGGAACATACGGCCGTTTACTTCACAGTTCTCGACCTCCGTGGATCTGCTGGCCCAGGTGACGTAGAAGATGTGAGTGACGTCGGTGAGTTGGGAGAGCTTTGATTCCGTGTCGGCTGGGTCGGAGACGTCGCACTGGATGTACTTTATCGGGTGGTCGGCGTTCCAGTCGGGGCGTGGACGGCGTGCCACGCCGTAGACCCTCCATGGACCTCCAGGAGTGTCGGAGAGCGGTAAGATCTCGGCCAAACTGTTACCGACTATTCCGGTAATGCCCACAACTAATGCTACGCTCTGGTAGCTTCGTGGAGCTTCGTCTTCTTCGAATTTCTTCTGTAAAATTACAATCACAGATTTTAAGATACCATTTACATAATAGAAACAACACTTCAATGAATAAAGACTGAACCTTGGCAGCGCCAATAGCACCGGCCCACCACCAGCTCATCTTTTTATCGGAGAGGAACTTTGCTTTCTCGTTGGGCAGCTAAAAGTCTATATGTGGCAAGTATACGAGACGGTCTGGTATATATAGGAGAGAGCTTGAGAAGATGAGATAAGAAAGTAGGCGTGGTACAATCTGGACGGAAAGCATAGATAGCTACGTAATAAGAGAAACTTAGGAAACTCAAAACTCTTATTATTGTTTTGATTGGATGGGATTAATTATTACGTCTTTTAATTCTGTGTTTGAAAACTTCCAATTTCTGTGAAATTAGGTTTTAGGACGTGATCACCATTTGGATACAAGTAACGATCACGTCCATGTACACCCACTTTGATCATTCCTCAGAATTGGTTTAGAAAAAAAGAGCGATAAGGAAAGAAAGAACAAAATTGTAATTTGGCAACTGCGAGTCAAATCCGCAATCTCCGACCTTCCTGACGCCTTCTCCTTGATTGTATGGGCGGATGCCTGTAGCATTTCTTTTACGAGGTACTTTTAATTTCGCTTCATTGTAACCCAAAAAAAAAATAAAGGGTAGTTTTCATAAGAGGGTTTGATTAGCTCTTTCACCAAAAGGTCAGACTCAATTTCAAGTCCTCACTTCAAGTTCATGGACAACAGCGTTCATACAGAACCGGGAATATAGGTGAACAACTATGCTCTATTTACAGATTGAGAAGAACATTGACCCAGCTCCAAAACTTACTAGTTGAAGTTATGAATCACCCAGGCCAATAAAAACTAGTCATGTGAGCTAGTGTTGTAATATACGGTCAACAAACCTTGCCTCTACTACCTAAACATTCGTCCTCCACATTGTATTGTTAGCCACTTTATCATGAGACCCCTCCAATGCAGCAAATTTTGCTGAGGCAGGCATGGCCTGCTTTACCCTCAAACCCTGAGGAAGTTCACAAGTTTCACTTACTGATGCGAATCTTAATTCTGCCGGAGGAATGAAGCAATCCATTGACAAGCCGGGAACGTTAAATGCAACTTCCTCGATTGCCCATGCTTCTTCCATTCTGGTCCTCTTGTGGCTCATTGCTGTATCTCCAAACCGGAAAAGAGTTACAACAGAACGTCCGGAATGAGCAATCATGATTCCGTCCACGGGCTTATAATCATCAAGGAAAGAATTGATTGTGGTCTCCCAGTACACAGCATCACCTCCATTGTTTTGGATTCTGGTCAAATGAGAGTCTTCTAAATGGACAAGGAGGCCTGTCTTTTGGCTAAAATAGCCAAACAACACATGCCTTATGATCTCTGCCGGCCCTTCGCTTCTAGCCTTCAAAGTCGCAGGATCAGCACATATCTTGAGGATAAAGCAATCATCTTCATTTATCCTCTTTTCCCCAATGCACCTTGCATTGGTAAACATGCTGGCAGTTGTCCTTGGATCAAGCCCCTGCAAAGAAAATTGAAACTGAGTCTAACAGTGTTTTAAGTTCGTGAACGGTCTTTTCATTTTTCAAAAAAAGAGTTTGTGAACAGTCGAACAAGTAAAAGATAGCACTACGTTTCACCTGAAGTGCACGGCGTAATGGCCTAACAGGACCTTTTGCAGCATGTGGACCAAGCCAAGGTGTATGCCTCCACACAAGCTTACCATTGCAGCCAGCATGAACTTTACTTCCACCAAGTGCAAGTTCCACATACCACATGTCTGGATTCATTTGCCACAGGACAAAGCCACCAGACTCTGCAGCTTTGGAGGCATTCCGGTTCTTTGTAACTTTGTTCGCGGTCTCAAACTCAGAAGCTATCATCCTCACTTTTCCCATGGCATATGCATTGTGTATGGAGTTTTGAAGGTTTTGTCCTCCTGAAGCTGCCGTGTACTGCTGCAATATGTACTGAGCAGAAGATGTTTCCTGCCAGGTAAAGCATAGCCTTAGTCCTTAGAGACACCATAAGAAGGAAACATACCAAACACCACATTTATCTAACTTTTTCAAAGTACCGATACAGAAATGAACTCCTTTCAGTACAGTTTATTGTACTACCAAAAACAACCATACCAAAAAGAAAAAACTGGTAGAAAACCATTGGCCTTTGAGGCCCTGAATTTCAGCAAACAATTAGCATTACTAATTTGATGCCACCCATAATACCAAAGATCGCATCTTTAAGCAATAGACAAATAGAGAGCGAGAGAGACTAACTATTGGAGTGTCTTTAATACTAAGATGAGGCAAAGGCTCAGAGCTGCTAACGTGCACAGGAGCGAGCGGCGCACCCAAGACACCAAGCAACAACCTCAGATCGGACCGTTTGCACACATTCGAAGAGGCAACAGAGGGTGTTCTCGAAAGCTGACCCTTCATCCACTGGCCCCACCTTCCCTCTGCCCTCGACTCACCGTCGTTGTCGGGGTCCGGGCCCTCCTTCAACGGCGACAATGCCTCCGCGGGCCTCAAGCTCCCCGATCTCCCAATAACCCACGTGTCAAGCTGCGCCACGCGTCGCCCACCACGTCCCCTCCTCCTCCTCAACAGACTCGACATGGGTGAAGCACTCCTCGCCGGGCTTTTCGCCCGAGACCTCGCTGGCGACAACCCTCTAACCACTTCCTGTTTCAGGGCCGAGAAAAACCCTTGCTTTCTCTCCATTACTCCGCAGAACTATACTATGCCTCACTCACTAGTCACTAGCACGAGAAAGAGCAAAACAGAAGCAAAAGGGGAAGTGTATGTGCGCAATAAAGAGGAAGCATAAAAACAGTAGTACTAGCACTACTAGTGTCAATTAAATATAGCCGCGAGCAGAGGTGTCGGATTGGAGCTGCGTTGGATAATTACTAAATTCCGTGTTTTCTGGCCTTCAAATTAAAAGGACAAAGGCTCTCCACTCCAGGGACCGTACCAGGCGATCTTGTCTCGTGACGGAAAATATAACGGCGAATAATGTATCGTGACGCCAGGAAATTCCCGCCGTTGCCGTTTTCAACGGTCAACCGTGGGGTTTGTGTTTGGTACTTTGGTTGGTAATATATATAAAATAATACTATTATCTATTTGTCCCTGCAACAAACAACGGAGAAAAGCTTCGTTTCTTACATACACTGTTGAGGCTAGACGTAATGGAGTGACTAATCACCACGCCGAGCACGCCAATGCACTCTTTTTCTTGCTGATGTGATTTGAATAGGCCATTTAAGTAAGTGCCCATAAAAGGCGATTTTGGTTTCAATTAAGTTTTTAAATTGTAATTAATTTTTTAAAAAATAAAAAGGAAGAAAAGCGTTACAAATTACATGTTAACTCTAGGGTGACAAACCCTGATTCATCCTTTAGGAAGATATGAATCAATGCAACCCCTAAGTAGAAGCTCAAAAGTTGTTTTCTTTAATGGGACTAATGATACGATTGTTTCTAATTGCGAATCGAAAAGGAAGACAGAAACCAACTTGACTTGTTTAATCTATAGTTATAGGCTAAAGTAAATACAAGAAACAAACTATACTATAGCACTAGATCATCCTTCTTCCAATCCAATGCCCAATGAATGAGAAAGACTATTGGGCAAAGGAATACTTCTCCCTCTTATAACATTTTTAACATAGAGAGAGTTACCTTTAACATCTGGAACCCTATCTTCAAGCCTTCCTTCAAGTTAGGACTATATACAATATCATTCAAGTAGACCACCAAGTCTAAGCATGGGTAGAATATTTGATTAAGGAGAGTGAATAATGTGGTGGGAGCATTAGGAAGGCCTATTTTATTCATGAAAACAAAAACAAGTTTAGTTAATAATATCAATAAATTTTATTTTTATAAGTATGTTTTTATTATTGATAATAATTATATATTAGACAAAAACTAAAAATAAATAAATGAATTAATTAGATTTATTTTACTATCGTATATAATATTTACTGATAAAAATTATTCTATTAAAGTAAATTTGTTTATTTTTAAGATACTTGTTTATTTTTAACTATTAAAGTAAATTTGTTTAACATTGAAACATTTTGAAGATATTTTAATTTTTTCTATTAATAATTATTTTATTTTATTTTATTTTTAACTTTAATTTTAATTTTAAATTTTTATAAAAATCATATTAAATTATTCATAATTCTTATTAGCGATATATATTTAGTTGATACTAAATCAGATTATAAAAAACAAAAATTGCTTTTTATGATTTTTATAAGTCATAAAAATTAAAAAATCAAAACTATAAATAGAAACTAAAATTTTAAACAAACAAATTTTTTTACTGAATTTAAAAATATAACAAAAACAATAGTGAAAACAAATAGGTCCTAAAAATTTGTTTGTTGTGGTATTGCCAATTATCCTATTTTTAGATTTTTTTACTTTTATTTTTAAATTTAATAAAATAACATCTACTTTTAATTTTAATTTCTGTTCCATTGTTATTTTATAATAATTTAATTTATCATTCATTAAATATATTATTTAATTATTTGAAATTTATTACATAATAATTTAATTTAGTTTAATTTATAAATAATGTAAAATTTAAATTTAATAAATATATTTACACTCAGAATATCTTAGAATAATAATTTTAGTTTTTAATAATTAAAATATATATAAACAAACAAATACTAATGTATAGATAAATTCGAACTTAATTATTTATTTCTTTTGATAAATATGATGAAAATTTAATTAATATTTATAAATAAATATTGCATAAAATATTAAAATAAAATTATTTATTAATTTAATTTTTAAAAATTAATTTATTTGATTTTTCTATTATCATTAATAAAATATAATTGCAATAGCATTAATAATTAAATAAAAATTAATATATTTGATATTTTATCTATTATCATTAATAAAATATAATTGCAAAAATATTAATAATTAAATAATATTTCTTTTGACAAAGTAAAAGTAAAATTAACCAGACTAAATAGCATTGTTTCGAATTTCGTACCGTACTGACCGGTATGTACCATTTCGGCCAAAAACTGGTACCGGTACGGGTGTAGGTGGTACCGGTGAAAAATACCGGTCGGTACCGGTCGGTATTCAAAATACAGGTGAAATACCAACCGGTACCGAAAATTTTAAAAAATTGGGGGACTTTTTTGCAAAATTTTCAAATTTCTCTCCCTCCCTCCCTCCTTTTTCTCAAAGTTTTTTTGATAAAATAGAAA
>JANZLH020000016.1:8878-21123 GCA_026770325.2 Erythroxylum fimbriatum | reverse complement strand
TCATAACAGAGAGCCCCTAAAACCATAGATAACTTCCCAAATTCTGCTCCACCTCAAAATTTCTTTGATTCCACTGCTAAACAGAACAAAAAAATGGTAGAAAATGTTTCCATAAAATGGAGGACATGTTCTTAAACAACAAAATGCAAATTGATATCTATGAGAAGTATGGCCAACAACACAGGCAACAAATTTATTATGGCTGCAAACATTCACTATTGAACCACCTGGAAGAAAATCAGGAGGTAATCCAACTGTGGAGTTGGATGGAGGCATTACTTCACTTGTATTACCGGTAGGAAGCACCACAGGTGGAGAAGGCACACTAGAACTTGGCAGCCTCTTAGATAGTTCAGAGTAATTAGTTTTTCAGAATCCAATTTTGTTATTCTCTCTATCATATGTCACAAGTGTATTACAGACAATGATTCCTGTTCAAGTAATAAAATAGTAAAACAAAACAGTTTTGTACTTCAAGATAAAGTATAAAAGGTCAAAAGTTGGAGAGATGAAGAATTAGGAATTGGGTCTGGCCTGGTGGAAGGCAAGGGCCATAAGAAAGCATGCATCTGGTATAAATAGCATATGCAGTTGATAAAAATGAGAGAGAGAAGTCATGATAAATGTAGGAAGATACCTCCTGAAAGAGTTATTGGATCGTTTCCATTCTGGAAGATTCCCAAGCAATATGCACCACTTACCCTTGTATGCTACAGAAAATGGAATAAGATGAATGGGAAGAAAAAACAGGAAGTGAACAGGAATAGACGGACACGAAAACAGAAAAGGGAGATCCAAAGGATAAATATAAACAAATTAACTGAAGTTGTTGCAGATGACGAGAAGGAGATGCTCCAAATAATGAATCATGACTAGGCAATTACCCGAAATAGATAGTTCTCTGGAGATAGAGTCAATTTCTGACCATTACCGAAAACCATGTCCACATGGGGGAAAACTTTTGATAGCTCAGAAACTTCCCTACACCACATTTCAGGTGACAAAGACAAACAGGTTCATCAGATTTGAAGCGACAAAGGACTGAACTGAAAAGGGGGAAAAAAGTTGAAGAAAAGTACTTTTTGTATCCTTATCAAGAGTAATACCTTCCAGCACCAGTAAAACAAACATCATTGTAACTAGGATCAGGGCCATGGATCTGTTTGAGGGATTGGATTTCCTTCATAATCTGCATTTTGATAGAAAATTCAATGTAAATCGATTATGCAATTACAGTTTCATTTACAACCTGAAAGGAAACAGGTATCAGTTTCTATGCAATATTCTCCAGGTACAGAAGCAAACACAACTTGGCTATGGGAATATGCTTAAAAGAGTTTAAGCTACAAAAGAGCATGCATAGTGCCAATTTTGGCTAAAGTCATATAAAGCACAGTAACACTAGATGTAGCTACCTTTATAGGGAGATCTACAACTACAAGGTATGCCAACAAAGATTACCAAATCCAGGAGGTCAATTTCATCACTTAAGAAGAACAAAAATGGAACTCTCTTAGAGAACCTATATAGAAACTAAATTAACAATTGTGAAGGGCAAGTTCAGATGTTGCAGTAAGATATGAGAAATCCGCATGGTTCACAACCACCTCAGTACAGCTTTTACACACATAATCATGCTGGCTGTAAAACTATGCGGCTCATAGTCCAAGATTAGAAATGCAAATAATCAAACAATTTTATCATGAACAGGCCCTTTTCCTTTTCAGGAAGTATGACCACAATTCCTTTCATAATAGTCGAGATTGCTTTCCATAATGCTTTACTAAGAAACAGAGGAACTCAAGAAGAAGAAAAAAGAGGAAGCAGCAATCTAAAGGTGAAAACACACAGTATGGAGTATGAATCGAATCCATAGAAGGGCTTTACAAACTTGCTTTTCTATGCAACTAAAGAAGTTACTGAAGATATCTTACAGCATCTTTAAAGGCACGAAAAGCTTCTTCTGGAAAGTAAGCATAGGTAGTCCCACTATCCATAACAGTTCCATGCTTTCCATCAAAGATATTTGGATTCAATTTCAAAGGCTTTCCAGCAATATGTACTTCCTTGAGATCAATATTGTAATAAGGACTGCCAACCAAAAACTACATCATATGTGTGAGATGTACTAAATGTAAAACCTAAAAAACAACTAATTTCCAATTTGGAGAATGATTTATACCTACGGAAGGGGTTAGAGTGGGAGAAAATCATGTCTTGGGGAGGAGAAATTCTTCCAAGAATCATTGCCCCACCACCCAAATCCATCCCACCATAGCACAACGAAAACGAGTCACTAATGACACCTTTGTCCACAAGTTGATCCACAATACTAAGCCGACCAGCACCCAACCCCATTATCCCGTCAGCACGTTGACTATAAAGATCACCAGTTTCCAGGTTCTCGCATCCAAACACAGCTCGCTGGGGTGCGAGTTCACTTCCATTGCCAAAAGAAATAACATCCTCCGCAAGAATGCCACTGCTTGAACTCTTTTCAGCATACCGTCTTTCATAAATGCACAGCTTCCCTTCATCGTCACAGTTACAACTAGGATTGCAACTCACATATTGATAAGTGCTGGACAATTCTGGTTGAAACATGGGATCCTAAATACAGCAAATTCACTTTCAGACAACTAATAAAGCATTTATATACAAAATTTCAGTTAAACTGACCAATTCAATTGCACATTCCAAGGTAATTAGACAAACATCTAAATTTACTCCTTACAACGAACTTGAACCAGAAGTATTCTAACTACTAAATCTAAAACGTTCAAGAAGCGAAACAAAGGCCAAACCTGGTGGTTGCCGCACTGCTCACAGCCCGAGCACGGAACATACGTGACGGTACTACCTGTGTCCACTATAAGAGCGAATTCTTGAGGAGGCGTCCCAACATATAACCTTGTCGTATAATAACTGCACAAATCAATCCAAAAAAAGATCAGCATTAAACCTCTGATTGAAAAACAGAAGTCAGCTACAGAGAGCAATACCCATGGGAGAGAAGATCATCATAGAGTGGCATATGAGCCTTGGGAAGGTTGGAGTTCTGAAGATGCCGTCGGCTATAATCGCCTGTTCTCCGGTGAAGCGAGACATTAGGAGTGGAGAGGTGGAGAGGGATAATCATCGGAAGCGGATCGGGAGCAGCGAAACCGACGACACGGTGAATAGTTAGAAGAATTAAGACGAGACAGTAGGAGGCGAGAGAGTAACGGCGAGACATGGCGGAGGAGAAGGTGGTAGAAGGTCGACACCGTCCTCTTATTTCTTCTTATTTTTCCTTGAAAAGTTTTGATAATAATGAGATTAGCAACTTTGCTTCGTAAATGTGACATCCCCAGTACGTGACCACAACTTATTACCCGCCGATTAGATGATATAAATATTTTATTTAAGCGACAAGTTCCATTATCTTAATGATTGTCTCTCAACTCGTGCGGCTCTCAAGTGTTAGGTTTAAGTGTTTCGTTAAAGTTTCAGTTTCGAAACCTTCATCCTTGCACGACGACAGCGACAGAACAACTACAATTTAAATCCACATCCGGAGTATAACTGTCTTTACCACCAAACGCTGCCGTATTACAAACGTGAAACATCCATTTCAATGTCAAGTTCCACATATGGAGCAAGAAGATGCTAAACGAGGTGCTCTTTATAAAAGCGGATTCGGGCTTTCGAGCCGACCCAAAACTCAATCGGACCGGACCTATTGTCGTTCCAAGGACTAACAGACTTGATGTCTGGAACGAGAACCTTAAACATATAACCAATTCTTATAATTCTAATATCCCTTTCGAATGATTTTGTATACTGGTCGCAGATCACCTCTATCCACGCCTAGAAAACAAAAATGGACAACTAATCTGTCTACAACAATCGTTGTTGACCTACAAGCTACAGCAAGTAAGGAGAGCTACAAACTCAACATCAACCATGAGGGGAAGCTCCCAACAACATTTAACCCTACAAGAAAAGTGAAAAAAATAAGTAAAAGTAGCCATTGACAACAGTTGGTGAAAGATTCTAATTAGAAGGCTGACCTCATACTTGTACTAATCCATTTGTATGGCCCTTGTTCTTAGTGAACCAATCCATCACCTTCTTGCCATACATGTGGGTCTTCAACGTTCGAGCATTTAGCTGTATCAGGTGTACTAAACCGAAATGCACAGGTCCAAGATCCTGCCACAATTGTATCATATCATTAACCAAAACAATACAATCTCAAGCATGACTGACGAGCTTGCATACTGATATGATGTGGGAATGACACTGATATTAACCTTTGAACGTGCTAGGGAGGCTTGGATTACATAGTTCCCATATGCATCCACCAGGAGCATATTAAAAAGGTCGTTTTGAAGAATCTCCACGATGATTTGTATCGATTGTTCATCTGTCGTATCTGCCAAGCACTTCTCCACTACATTACTACCATACTTGTTGAAGGAAAGGGCTGTGAAATTCCCCTGAAGCTGTGCGAGAAGACTTGCTGTGAAATGTGGCACCTTCAGTTCCAATATGTGCTGCACTACATAGTTGCTGGAGGGAACAATTTGAGAAACATCAGACTCAAACAGAACAATGGATGTTGGTCAAGATGTAAAGCATCGATAATGTTTGAAGTAAAGCAAACCCAAAAGGATCTTGTGCCAGTTCTAGTGCATTAGATGCTATCCAAGTCACCAGGTTATCTCTAGTTTCTCCAAACGAGTAATCGACACAAGTCTGTAGGACACAGCATCCAATTTTGTCTGTTGCAATGTGAAAGCAATTTGCTGCTACCACACGAAGAAAAAACTGCAAGTTTATGAAAAAGCACAAATCATGAGTTTCTTTCTAGCTAAAATTTCTACTCCGGAAAAACAAAGTCTACAATAAAGAAACATTATCCATGGCAATATACGTTACATGAACAGAGTTTATAGAATAACAAAAAAAGTTAACAATATCAGCTATGTGAATGTTAGCCACAATACGTAAATTTATGCAGTATATTCTAATCTAATTTATAGAAAGTTGAGTTTGCAGCGGCATAATTTAGAGCAGAGTGGCTATTGAAGTCTTTTAAATCTGCTGCTACCCATTTTTTGGGAAATTGAAAGCCAACATCAAATTCAAGTTGTTGATATGTTAAATCTCCAAAAGTTTTGCCCTCAAACTGCATTGAGGTCAACAACGTTCCCAATTTCATTGCCAATTGTGCAGAGCACAGGCAACATGCTGAAACATGATAATCCTGATCGATGAGTAAACTTAATTTTAAGCCATCTGAAATCATAAATGATCATCCTCTACCTGCTTTTGTAAGCATTCAGAAATTTGACCACAACCTCAGAAATTTCAATTAGGAAACAAGAACTCAAAACTTTGCTTCAACTTTGATGGATAAAAACACAATTTGTTGTCCTGCAGGATTCCAGCTTAGACTGTTGAGAATCACAAACTGAATAGTCACCAACTGTAACAGAACAACCGCTAACACCAAAGATAGGGAATAAGCAGACTACACACTATAAGGGAATGAAATTTTCCATCTGTCCTCTCATATCACAAAGAAATTCATAGCTGCCATGATTTACAGTTCAAATTGCTTGTTTGGCTTACTCAGGTTTTTGCCGCGAGTTTATGGAGAGTATGAGTATCCTTCAATGATTAAATCAAACTGACTTCTTTCTGAAACAAGTAGTCTTTAGTCTGGCATCGTCTTCCATCAAAGAAGGAAGCTAGCAAACTTCAGCTGGGCTGTTATCTTTTGCAGTTGAATCACTAAACTACTAACTGCCTAAAATAAGCATTTTCAATTAACAACAATGGATACATTCCCTCTGTGCTTCACCATACTTTCTCTTATAAAATTTGCTAACCATTATGGAAGGCTTTAGTCCAAGATCAGAAGAACTCTAACCATCAAGGGACTTATCAAGAGTATCAGTTCTATATAAAGTTAAGGAACTCAAAGACGGATATGCATATACAATCCACTTCATAACGAAAATGTCGGACCTGCATATACCCGAGTAATAGTCCTTCTAGCACTCCATCAACCTAATAGTATCGCTACCTTAAACAAAACCTCAATTCTCTTCACAATGCAACAAGAAAGAATATATCCAGGCGAATGATCTATTCATTAGGCACAAATTTACATGAAAAATACAGTAATCAAACAGCAAGAAAATATAAACAAGAACAGGAAAGCAGTTAAGCAAAGCATCGAGCAATATATCTAAGGAGTCACCTTATTTGCTTCCACAGGGAGATTCTTCAAGCAAAAATTTACAACATGGTGACTATTTGGGTGTTTACACAAAAAGGCCGCCCCGGGGCTTAGAGCTTCCATAAATATTGAAATTTGCTCCTGTGTGTTCATATGTTTTAACAGCGTCTGTACAGCGCGAGTTCTGCCACCAAACCGAAAGAATAAACAGATAACTACAGTACAAAACAAAAGCATTCTGACCCTGATAGCGCAATGTTAATTTAGACAAACATCTATAATTTAATTTACCTCATTTTTTTATAATCAGAAGTGCTAGGTACAAAAATCTAAGCAACCATTCAAAAAAAAAATCTAAGCAAGCATACTGTTTTCATGCACATACCCATGACTGCTAAGGCAAATTGTGGTGAGTTGAAATTCATGCCTTGAGATGTTCCGCAGAATCCGAGTCCTCTGCTCCTCGCTACACAACTCGATAAGCTTTTGTACGACATAGTTCCCAATTGGGTCAACCATCAATTCACCAACATTGTCAATCACTTCAGAATATAGGATGTGGATTTCCTGATCGGTAATACCCTTCATTGCATTATGCAAGACTGTACACCTATTTTGATCCTTGGCCAGTGTGGCAATCTTACCCTTCAAATCCGTCACAGACAAGTAATTCGTAGGCTCTTGTAACCAGAGAGCCGGCCTACTCCTGTTATGCGAACTGTACCTTAAAGATTTATTATTGTTTTTAGACAACCCTTGAGAACATTCTCTAATTGGCGTTTCTCTTGAACGGGACGGCAGCACATTGCCGTCGTTAAAAGATTGGTTATTCGAGTACGGAGTTGGATTAGGATACGAAAGAACATCAGAGCCACGCAAAACATGCACATAATCATTAGGCACATTAGTTCCGATACCACTGAGAACCATACGCTTTTCCATATCTGACATCCTTACAGGCCAAAAACCCCGACCACCGTAGCCCATGTTTTGGGCACCAGGAGCCGACATAAACATGGTATTGTCATCAAAAGTAGAATATGGATACGAGGGTCGGCTGTTTGAGGAAACACTAAGGCCAGCAAAGGAAGATATAAGGTCCTCGTATCGAGTAGAAGTTTGCGTTATCGGAGTTTGGTGGTTAAGGTGACGGAGATCGCCATACGGGAAATCCACCGCCGCATTCTGCAATGCTTCACTGTGAGTAGGAGATTTCTGTCTGCCACCACAAAATTGATCCATCCTGAAACTAAAATTAAAAGAAAAAAGATACAACACAGACAACAGGCACGAGCACTGAATAAGGGGAAGCGAGGGACTTGGTAAAAGTTTAAGGAAAGAGGAGATTTGAGAGTTTTGGGAAAGAGGATACAAAGGGTTTAATAGTTAATAAGTAAAAGTTATATAGGAAAGAAAAAGAAAGAGACAAAGTCGGAGATTTAATTGGTGATATAGCCATATAAGAGTCATGAATGAATGGGGAAGGAAAAAGATTTGACCAGAGAGAGAGAGAGAGAGTCATAGAAGGAGAGTGAGACTGGTGGGCTGCTATCTCTTCTCTTGTTGCATGGCAATTTTGGCAAGATTTCATGCTCATATGTGTTTGAGAGAGAGAGGGACACCGCACACACAGAGACGGAGAACTTATGATGCACTTTTACGCGGCGTATGCAGGTTACCTAGAAAACTACTTTTACAACACTTTGTTTTGTGGTTGACCAATTAGGAGCAACTTCGAGTTTTGTTGCTTTTAGTTTTAGGCCTATCAAAAAAATAAAAACTTTTGTTTGATTAATTATATTTCTAATTAATTGCATATAATTAATTATTAACTAATTTGTTTCCCTTACAAGGTCTTCTCTTAATTTCCCAAGCAACATAAATAAGTGCATACATGATAAATATATTAAATTAAAGTAGTAAAACATTTTTGGTGCATTTATTAAAAATTGAATCAAATAACAATTCTATTTATTTTAATAATTTTTACTATTTAAATTTAATTTTATTTCTATTTAATAGTTTTTTCTTTCAATTAAATTCTAACTTTTTAAATGAGTAGGGATTGCCTTCATTTTCAATCTTTATTTTATTAATTTAATTTTCACTTAAAATTTTAAAATATTAGAAAAATAAAAGATTTTTTTTGCTATATATCAACCATGTTCGTCCAAATAGAAAACTAAAGGTTATTTAATTTAAGAAATAAAAATTATCGATAGTTAGAATTTACAAATTTGCGATAATAAATGTTAAAATGTTCAATCTTTTGATATTTTTTCAATTTAGTACTTAAGTTTTAAAATTTTTGAGCAGCTAATGTTTTAAAATTTTAACAATTCAATTTAAAAGATTAGATTTTGCTAACTAATAGATGATCATCTAGGTATCATTTAGTACCATAAAAAATAACATTTTGAGCAAAACTATTAAGGTTTTAAAAATTGTTCACTCAATTAAAAATTTTAAAATCTAGGTGTCAGGATATGCTAGAAAATTTTGAGATATCTAATTCCAGCATAACTTATCTATCGTAGTGAAAATTGGTTTTTGAGTAGACATGTTGTTATTATTATCAAAAGGTTGATTTCGATTATTTTAATAAAATATAATATTATTTAATTATCATACAAGTTATTTTGTCATATTTTATTAGTCTTTCCTATTATCCTATTTAATATTTCGTCATACTATCTAAAAATTTTGAAAACTCTTTGCATGAAACAAAGCCAAAAGATATGCACAAATATTTATTTCTAATTGTTTATTATTATTATTTAGTATTTTATTATTGTTAAATAATTTTTTATTTTTAATAATTTACCGTGTTTGTTTTTACTTTTTTCCTCTGTAACCTGTATCATTTATATCTTGTCTTATTTATATGAAGGTCTATCATAAACAACTTCTCTACTATATAGGAGTAAGGTTGTGTACTATCAGACCTTCCTAGACCCCGCTTAATTGCGGGATTTCAACCTGGCTGATAATGATGATGATGATGATCTACTTAAGAATAAAAATAGAATTAGTTTAAGCTAAATAATTAAGGAAGAAGTATTTAGGATAAAGTAAAAAAAATAAATGCTAATTTTTAAAAATAAAAATTGAAATAAAATACTAAAAAAAGTTTAGGGTATCTAATTATAACTGTTAACATTATAAATACAAGAAAACCTATGGTCTATACGTTTTTTCAGCTAACTATCTACAATATCAGTTACATCGAAGAATAACACAATACAGAGGAGGTAGATTTTACCAGTTTAGCTACAAAATTGCTCCAACTACCTATGGAAGGTAAGGAAACGAATTACAAACACATCCGCGTAAGTACCTGACGTACAACTAACCACTCGTAGACCAAACTGAATTAACTGTCATGTTATGCAGCCGGCTTAAGACCATCATTCTGTTTGTTCTGAAGTCAATTTGCAGCATTGCCAGCTCTCTTGGATAGCTCTAATTCAACCCAAGAAGATGAAAGAGTACGGCCATGTGAAATAAGATATACAAGGAATGCTATATATGCAACTGTACCAGTACAGACCAGAATGCCAAAAGGTAATGAATTAACCTCAGATGCAAAGAAATCCACCATCACATATCCATTGATAGCTATGACGATAATAGCCACAGTCCATGCCACTCTCTGCAGAAGAATGACAATAGATCAGACTATATTCAAAGCTTAATATATGAAAAATTCGGGTTTGGGTTAGGCTTGCCTCAAGGAAAGGCTCAATTCTAAACATCCCCATGATCTGCTCCTTAGACACCATAGTAAGAAGGGGGATAAGTGCAAAAGGAATTTGCATTGACTGAATCACGTTAAGCCATTCGTTTAAGACATCCAAGGATGACTCAGATTCGTTGAAACAAAGCGCCACAACCATGGTGGGTATAATAGCAAAACTCCTTGATATTAATGCCCTCAGCCATTTCTTCAAACCAAGGTTGAGAAAACCTCCCATGATAAATTGGCCTGCATATGTTCCAGTTATGGTGCTACTTTGTCCAGCTGCCAACAAGCCAATACCCCATATATAAAGAATCGGAACCATTCCTCCTCCGTACTTCTCTTCAAGGTACTGTCCTGCATTAACTAGTCCTATGCCATTGGCTTGTTTAGTGTCATGGAATCCCCTGGCAAATACAGTTGTTACCAACAAGTTAATCGTGAAGGAGACTGAAAGGGCCACTGAAGACTCGATGAAGTAATAATTCAGCGCTTCTTGAACTCGTCCTTTCTTCTGTGGATCAATCTTCCTCGACTGCACCAAAGCTGAATGCAAGAACACGTTGTGTGGCGTTATGACACAACCCACAACACCAACAGCTTGTCGAATTGTTTTAGAACCAAGTCTTGGGATTAAAAGACCTACAAGAACGATCAGAATTCATTTTCAAACCACAAAGACAGCCACAAATTGTACCGATAAGAGTTCTTTTACCCAATAAGAGTTCTTTTCCACTCGGTTTAGTGCGACCAAACATCCAAGCAAATGACGAAGCCATTACTGCTATTAAAACTGCAAAAGCTGCTTCTAACCTCCTGACTCCATAGTTCTCTAAAAGTAGAAACATAAAACTGTCCATGTAAAAATGAACATGATGAATGCCAACATGTTTATAGCTTTATCACTTGCATAAATTTGAGTAATGATATGATAGGGTATTAAATAAGCAAATTGTAACTTAATTCCAGAATGAAAAAGGGACTGAGAACGAGAAAATCCTAACAAGAAGATGTAGATCAGCCTGAGAATGAATAATCATAATTACGTACCAATCTGACGCAGTAATCACAACTCCAGCCCACAGTGGCAAAACCCCGTTACTTAAAATCTGAATAGCAATGGCACTTCCTATAACCTCCTGAATATCAGCCCCAATCAAAGTCACCTCCGCCATAAACCAAAGAGCAAGCCTAGCCCAATTGGGATACTCCTCCCTACATAACTCAGCCAAGTGCCGGCCGGTGGCCACTCCGACACGTGCCGACAACATCTGAATCATGAACGCCATTACAGTGGCCCACATCAGAAGCCAAAGCAACGAGTACCCGGCAATCGCACCCGCCTGAAGATCACCCTCTAGGTTACCTGGATCTAGAAACGCTATACTCATCAAAAACCCAGGTCCGGTAAACAACCACAGTTTCTTCCAGGAGAATGGCGGCACGTGGTCACCATTTTCACCGTAAAGCAGGCATTCTTCGTCGAAAATTACAACCTTCTCCCGCGCTTCAAATGCCGCTTCATCGGATACCTCGAACTCTGGATACGATAATGTCGGAGAGTGAGGTGGTGATTCTGGTGACGGCAACAGCCGGTTGGATTCCTTGTCCTTCAGGTCTTCTTTAAAATCTTGATCATCTCCTGACTGGGAGCTCATGTTTTGCTTTTGTGTGATCCTCTACGCCGTCAGAATATTTCGTGCGAGGGTGGCCGGATGAAAAGAATAGTGTCGGGAGCTATGGTTAAGGCGAATGTAAGAGAAATGCACAAGGCCGTGCCACTTTCTCGGAGGATTTACGATGCAACGATGGTTTCTACGTTTTTGTTTTTTATGTTTTTTCGAGGGAATGTTTTTTTTTTCTTTTTTCCCCGTTAATATACCTCTTTTTGGCTAGAAAACCTATTATTAAATTTGATAATCTCAACGTCGAGTGTGGCGTTTATGGCCAAACGTCGACGTTTACTTTGGTAAGAACAATATCTTCCATAAATTTAATATGTATTTACCAAAGCCTGCTGTGTAACTATTTACTTTTATCCACCGTGAATAGGAGGTTTACTTTCAAACATATTTTTCGGAAAGGCAATCAATGTGCAGACCAACTAACAGCGTTAGCATATCGGGCTGATCCTAGCTTGCACAACCTTTGAGATTCACCAGCGATTATTCGGGACATACTAACTCATGATAGGGTCCAGATTCTCTGTCCAGTTTTATGGTGTCTTATTGTGTCCAGTGAATCTCAACCATTCATTTATGCGGGCTCCACGTT
>JANZLH020000015.1:2615151-2626307 GCA_026770325.2 Erythroxylum fimbriatum | reverse complement strand
TTAGTATGAAAGTGAAAATGGATTTAAGATGAATAAGATGAAAAAAAAATTTATACCGGTGTCGGATTAGTCAACGGTTTCGTTTCCGTTTTTTGTTGGCTATCAGTTTAGGGGAGTTTGTATAAGTAGTTGGGTTCCGGAAACGGGATCCAACACATAGGCGAGACAAATATGGTGTTAGGGGTTCATTGGTTGTCCATGTTGAATGACATAGTGCTCAATTACCAAAATGAACTGTGAAGTTTTGTTGAATGGTGAAGGGATGGAGTTAGCAAGCGAAGGATACAGAAACTTGGTGGGAATACCTGAGAAGAAATTAGCAAAAGTCAGAAAGGACAAGGAGGTTATTTGTTGTTTTATGGTGGTGCATTAAGAGGGTTGTACTGAAGGAAAAGTTAAACAACAGGTGAAATTGAGAAACTCGCTAGTAGGAACAAATATCAGAGCCTTACTCGATAAATTTCATGAACAACTACAAAAACTATTAAAATGGTTTAGTGATGTCTTTAAAGAACCAAGAAGATTACCTCCATCTCAATTCCATGATCATGGAATACCATTGAAGGAAGGGACAGACGCTGTAAATCTTCAACCTTATAAGTACTTTAGAGTATAAAAATGCACAGTAGAAGAATTGGTGGAAGATATGCTGCAACAAGGAATCATTCGACAAAACGTCAGCCCCTTCTCAGCTTCGGTGATCTTGATTAAAAAGAAGGATGGATGATGGCAATTTTGTGTCGACTACAGGTCCCTTAATTAATGCACCATAACTAATAAATTTCTTATTCCTTTGGTGGAAGAATCGTTCGATGAGTTAAATAGTGCATACTGTTTTTCGAAGCTAGATGTTAGGCTGAATACCATCAAATAAGAGTGCATGAAGATGACATTTATAAAACGACTTTTAGAATCCATAAAGGGCATTATGAATTTCTTATAATGCCTTTCGGATTGATGAATCCGCCAGCAATATTTCAAAGTTTAATTAATTATATCTTCAAGGTGTATTTGCGAAAGTTCGTGCTTGTGCTTTTTTATGATATTTTAATATATAGTCAATCCTTTCATCTGCACTTGAAGCATTTACAGTTGGTGTTGGTGACTTTAAGAGAACAACAATTATACTTTAAGTTGTCTAAGTGTTCCTTTGGGGTTCCTTAAATGGAGTATTTAGGCATGTCATCAATGGAAATGACATATTCACGGACCCTCAAAAGATTCAAGCGATGTCAGCTTAGCCTCTTCCACAAAATGTTCGACAACTCACAGGATTTCTGGGCCTATGTGGTTATTATAGAAGATTTATTAGGGGTTATAGACGGATTAGCAAACCTTTAACCAATTTGTTAAAGAAGGAATCTTTTCACCGTACAGATGAGGCATCAATAGCATTTTTGGCTATGAAGCAGGCTTTAACAACGACTCCAGTGTTGGCTCTTCTTGACTTTAAGAAAGAGTTCGTGGTCGAAGCTGACGTGAGTGGCGAAGGAATTGGCACAGTACTTATGTTGGAAGATCATCCTATAGCATTTGTGAGAAAATGTTATCCAATAAATACAAACATCTCTCCGTTTATGAAAAAGAATTTCTAGCTTTAGTCATGGCAATGAAGTAATGGTCTCATTATTTAACTGGGAGACATTTGATGGTACAAACCGATCATCGAAGTCAAAAATACTTGATGGATCAAAAAATTACAACCCCCTTTCAACAGAATTGGCTTCCAAAATTATTGGATTTTGATTTTTCTATTAGCCTTTGTTTGGATTGAAGGAAAGTAAGAGAAAATAAAGGAAGAGAATTGAACTTCTCTTGGTTTCTACCGTTTGGACAAAAATAAGCAAAGGGAAAGTGAGAGAATGGAGAAGAAACTGAGGAAAATTTGAGCCAAATATATTTCCCATCAAATTGGTGGGAAAGGAGGAGAAATCTAAGATAAGAGAATCTCAATATATGTAAATTACAATAGTATCCTTATTTAACTTAACAAAAGGATAAACAAGTTCCATAATCAAGGGCATAAAGGTCTCAATTTTTTTTTGTCCAATATAAGTTTCAATTCCCTCATTTGATAAATTAGGAAAACAAACAGAGGAAAAGAAGTCTCATTTCTCTTCCATTATTTTCTCCTCTTTTTCCCTCAATATTTCCTTTCCTTTCCTTTGTGCAATTAAGGATCCAAACAAAGGCTTAAATACAAAAAGGGAGTCGATAACTCTCTTGTAGATTCCTTATCAAGAGTGTCTAGTGCGGAACTATTTGCCTTGACCATCTTGTAAGTAAACACAGGATTACACTATAAAATCAAAGACAGTTGGCAACAAGATTCAACTATTCAGAAACTAATTCAGAAGATACACAGGGTGAATATAAAGGAATGATTTATTCATGGACCGGTGATATTTTATGATGGAAGGGATGATTAGTGGTGGGGAACTCGATACCTCTTCAACAAATTGATTGATCTATCACACATTACTGCCCATGGAAGACATTCTGGGTGGATGGGAATGTATAAGAGGTCGAGTGCATATTTTTTCTGGCAAAAAAACAGAGAGACGTTAGAGAGTTTGTGCGTAAATATGAAGTTTTTCAACAGAATAAAAATGAAACTACTGCTTCTCCTGGGTTACTTCAGCCTTTAGCTATCCCTCAATGGGTACGGACTGATATTAGCATGTATTCGTTGAAGGTTTTCCATTGTCGGAGGGCTATTTTGTGATTTTCTTTGCTGTTGATAAGACGAGCAAGCATGCACATTTTCTCCCTCTATGCCATCCTTACACTATAGAAAAAGTTGTGAAAGTTTTCATGATTATATTTTTAAGTTACATAGTATGCAACAGACAATTGTTAGTGATAGAGATGTGATCTTTAGAAATAATTTTTGAAAAGAATTGTTTCATCTACAAAGAGTTAAGCTACAGTATTTGATGACATTGTTGGACAATTTTGTCCTTTCCCACAAAGTTGGACAATTATTAATTGCATTTTTTGGTTTTTAAATAAATTATCGGTTAAGTTATATAATTTGATCCAGATAAAGATAATAAAGTAACCCAATAAATGATCTAGATTAATGGGTCAAAGTTTAGGTAAAAAATAGGTCCCAATTAGTGTGGACGAGACCTATATCGGCTTTGTGATGGGGAAGCCCGATATGGAAGCTATATAAAGGTTAAGGTCTCCTGCAGTTACTCATATCAATTGTAAGCATAAGGAAACTCTGACCCATTAAGAGAGCTTACGTGTTGAGAAAACTATAGAAAGACTTAGCCTGTGTCTCAGTAAACACATTATGTAAAGGTCCCGGGAGATTCGTGATCGTTTGGAGCTCGGAATCGATATCGAAATCAGAAATGAAACCGAAATCAGGTATTTTGCATTACCTTCATTTTTAATCCTTTCATGTAGATCCGGGATACGTAATAAGGTCTATACTACGTATTACATGTGCTATTAGAGCGGTTACGTGATCGGATTGCCAGAAACAAAGGTTTTTTTTTATTTTTCATCTCTTATGGTTTTTCTCGTTTTTGAATCGTTTTTCAGTTTTTTTACATATATAATTATGTAAAATGGTATACATAAGGCTAGCTATAAAAAACGGGTAGAAAACGGGCCAAATGGAGTAAAAAACGGAGTCCCGGACTCCGCTACAGTAGCGCGGAGAGTCGGGGTACGGCTGGCGTGTGCACAATCGCGCATCGACATGTCGCTCCACTACATGCGCGATTTGCGACCCACACTCCCATGAGTGTGGGATGGCATGCGCGTGCAATGCACGCGCCCATCCGGGTCGACCACGTGGCACGCCGGACCGCACGCACTGTACAGTGGACACGCATCTGTGCGTGGGTGCGCGTGATGCGCATCTGCGTGAGCCAAATGCGTCTGGCTTGCAATGCACACGCGGCCCCATGCCATGCTAACTAACGTGGTGCTCCACGTTAGCGGCTGACATTAGCCTACAAAGCTACAGTGCTTTTTTGAAAAAAAAGCACAAAAATTTCAGATTTCCCATAAGGGTACCTCGGGGTGTTTTGGGTCAGTTTCTAGGTCCAGAAAATTTATAAAGTTAGTTTTTCCATTTTCTTGAATTTATTACATTAGTAATAAATTAAAGTTTAACTCCAGAAAAAGGAATTAAGATATTCTGAATCCGATTTCGAATAAATTTTTATGCTTCAAACATCATATGAGGGAGATACATGAGGATCTTATGTCCCGGGTCTCATGTTCAGTGTTCAGGATTGCATGATAGTCAATCGAAAAAGGAATTGAGACATTTTGAAGCCATTTTTGAGTAAATTTTCGTGCAACAAACTTGCCATGAGAGAGATACATGAGGTTTTCATGTCTC
This sequence comes from Erythroxylum fimbriatum, assembly GCA_026770325.2. NCBI lineage: Eukaryota > Viridiplantae > Streptophyta > Magnoliopsida > Malpighiales > Erythroxylaceae > Erythroxylum > Erythroxylum fimbriatum. Next base: position 2,621,941 of record JANZLH020000015.1, on the reverse strand, counting down.
GGGTGGTCGGTTCAGTGTTTGGTGACACACTATAGTCACTCTATTGAGATTTTTCTTTTACGAATGTCTCAAATGAAGTTTTCAGAGAATGTCTTCAGCATAAGTGTGTGATAATGAGATTGTGCATTCGAATTTTTTGCATTTCTGATGTTACATTGTCACATACAATATGCCCATAAAGAATGTGAGGATAACATAAAGATGCATCCCTTGTGTTTGTGGACTTTTTGAGTGATAATGAGAATGTAGTTACTAAAGTGGCCTTTCAAGTCAGTATTTTGAATTGTTCTACTTGCATGTTGAGGGATTTCTCTGATTTTTTGTTTGGTTATTCTGCCCAAAGGTGTTGGCTTTACATAACATTTTGAGTTGTACACAAAAGTATTAGAAGGAGGAAAGCTATTGCTCAAGTGATCTATTCGCCCAAAGGTGGTAATGTCATAAGAGTTGATGGTTTGTACTCTGATCGCTTTTATGTGTGAAGGTCTAGTTGCATATATTATGTATTCAGCCCAAAGGTGTTTCATAATGTGTGTGACTGGATTTTCAGTAAAGATACTATTCAATGGCTTTGAGTATCGATTTTGTCCTACATTTGTGCTGATTTAAAGATTATCATCTTGAAGTCACCTTTTCAGTCAACAAAAGCAGTGTAACCATTGAAACCCTGACCGGTTTTGATACAAAGAAGTAGACGGAGGATGTATCAAATGTTATGGAGATAGTTGAGGCTGATATGACCTTATGGACAAATAGTTCATCTCCATTTACATCTATGAGCTTGAAAACTCATAAAGCAACCTATGAAACTTGGGATCGGTCTAACAGATTATATCTAATGACTATTAGGAGATCCATTCCTAACCATCTACTAAGTGGACTTCTAGACACAGACATAGCGAAGGAATTTCTTAATAGTGTCTCCTAGAGGTATACAGTCTCATCTTGTATCGAGACAAGTACCTTGATAAAAGAATTATTCTCCATAAGGTATATGGGAGAAAAGGGGAGTAATGGAGTACATATCGGGAATGATTCATCTTCGCAGTAGATTGAAGATGTTGGGGCTTCAATGCTTTGATAGCCTATTGCGTTGCTGAGGAGGAGAAACTCAAGCTTACTACTCCTACAGCCCTCGAAGCAGCTTAAGGGAAAACAAAGATGAAGCCCACTGAGTTCAAAGGTAGAAAATTCAAATATTCTCGACATGCTGAAGTTGGTCAAACCAGTACTGATAAAGGTCATAGGGACATAAAGAAACCAGTAGTATGAGGCTTAAAAGGAGAGACTGAGACCATCAAGTTATTCATTGGCTTGTCAATTTATGAATCTAGTTTGCGATAGTCGCATTAAGTACATGGTGACTATATAGTGGAGCATCTGATTAAGTGCTTCCACGATGCAGTGGCTCATATCCAGGATAAAGCCAAATAAATAGAAGGAGAAACTGATGGTTCATAGCAATGAAGAAGTAGAAGTAATATCTATAGGGGATGTATCTACTGAACCTTGCTGTAAGGTTCAGTTGAGTTTTTCACGACATATTTTATATATGATATTTTGATCAATTTTGGACAAAGAAGGTTAATGTTTTGCATTTAATACTTCTGTTATACAGTTGTTGTTTGATACAAAACATAATGGTACAACTTTCTTGTCATATGGTTTGTATAGAATGTGTCTTATCCCGAATTAGATAAATGCTTCTTCGTATATTGCTAAACAAGTTATGAAATGAAGGACCATAATGAAAGAGAAGTCATACATGGTGTGACATAAAAGTTTAAGCCACATTTCCAGAGCTAGGGTTGAGAAATTGATCAAGGAAAGCATTTCTCAATTTTAGATTATGATGATCTGGGAACATGTGCTGACTATTGCAGGGGTAAGTTGACTAATAAGGATGTTGAGATCAACTCGTGCTTTTGACTTGTTGAGTCTGATACATAAAGATATCGATAAACCTTATACAGTTGCATTGTGCAATTCCAAATGTATTATGACATTTATTGATGATTATTCCCATTACAGTCATGTGTTCATGCTTAAAGACTGAAGGTTGAGAACCAATTGGAAAAATTCATCAAGATAGTTAGGTTTGATCGTGGAGGAGAATATCATGGCAAACTTGATGTTTCAGGACTTTAAAAGGTTCGTTTGCTAGATATATGGAATCGGTTGGAATAGTGACTTAATTCACTATGTTGAGTAGTTCTGAGCAAAATGGTGTGTTGTCGAAAGACATAACTGCACCCTAAAGGACTTGAAAAAGTCAATGCAGAGCAGGACTAATCTACCTAATTATTTAAAAGTTTGGAAACCCAGCCTTGCACACATTCGTGTATGGGGCTGCCCTACTGAGGTAGTATAATCCTTATGAAGAAAGCTTGCATGCTTGTTCCGTTTATTACTATTTAGTAAGATATCTTGACCACTTTAAGGCTATAACCTTTACTGCAGAGAAGGAGGGACCAGAATAGTAGAATTGTAGATGGCTAAGTTTCTGGAATACAATGTCTATGATGATGGTTGGCCTATTGACCCTTCGGATGATAGCAGGGCGGATACTGCAATTATCATGTAACTACTACTCATACAGTTAGATCCGGTGGATCTAGGTCTTTATTCCGTGCCTTTACAGGAACAAGAGCCCATACCTATACACAAAGAAGTTCCTGGGGGTACAAGATTTAATATAGTTAAGTAAATCCACTAGAGTGAGACGACCTGCTATCCCATTTGATTACATAGTCTATCAAGAGTAAAGAACTATGTTATTAGACATGTTTTGTTTCTAGACCCAATACGGATGCGCGGTGGGATGCAATGAATGACGAGATGAAAGCCATGGAGCATAGCAAGGTCTGGGAGCTAGTTGATTTACAGCAGAACTGCAAACTCGTCAGTTGTAAATGAAGTTTAAAGACCTAAAGGATTTCAGGTTATCAGCAGCGATTTATAGGCTTGCTCAGTTGCCTATTGGTTCACTCAGAGAGAAAGGTTGACTTTATGTTACCTTTTCTCTTGTATCCTCGTAGGATACATTTTGATTGATTAAGGCAATTACAGCTCATGATGATACAGAGTTACATCAGATGGCTGTCAAAACCACTTTCCTGGATAAAGAACTTTATGAAGTGGTCTATATGGTACAATCTGAAAGATTTCAGGATCCAGAAGGAACTGACATGGTTTACGCGTTATGCAGATCAATATATGGTTTACATCAAACCTTCCTAAAAGTGATACCTTACATTTGATGAGGTTGTGACCTCTTTTGACTTCATGGAAATTAAAGTTGGAAAGATGCTTGTATTATTAGGTCAAGGGAAGCAAAGTTATCTTCCTATTACTACATGTGGATGGTATATTACTCACGTCAAATTACTTGACCATGTTGTATGAGGTTAAGCAACTTTTAGTCAATAATTTTGACATGAAGGGCCTTGGTGTAGCATCTTCTGTCCTAGGTATTTAGATTCACCAGGACAAATCTCAACACTCATCAGACCTCTCTTAGAATGCATACATTGAGTTTGTGTTACAAAAGTTTAATACAGTTAACAGTAAACCTGTCGTAACACCTATTTCTCATAGTGAGAGATAATCTTTAGTATAATATCCAAATAATAAAGAGAGAGGTTATGAGAAATGTTTCACATTCTAGCATGGTTGATAGCCTAATGTATGGTCGACTATGTACTAGGTAGGACATTGCATTCCCTGTTTGGTCAGTACCTGGTTAATCCAGTTGTAGACCATTCGAATGCAGTATAGCGAGTGTTGAGATACTAAAGGGAATTAAGGATTGCATGTTGACATATAGAAAAGTCAACGGACTAAACCTCATAGAGAATTCAGATTAAGATTTTAGCTATGTGTCCGGATGACCGAAAGTCTGCTTAAGGTTATTCTTTTAAGTTTGTATATGGTATAATGTTGTGGAAGTGTGTTAAGAAGACACGGGTAACTTCCTCGACTAGTATGCATAGTGCATGTTATGGGACTGCTTCACAAACGATTTAGCTCAGAAACTTGATTTCTGAGTTGTCTGTGGTTGATTCAGTGGCTAGACCCATTTGATTATACTGTGATAATCTTCTTGTTGTGTTGTTTAATAACAACAAAGAATATCACAGGATCTTAGCATTTAAAGATCAATTATTTGGTCATAAAAGTGCTGATATGAAAATGTGATATTAAGGTTTGGAGCATTTAAAGACTGAGGAACTGTAAGTTGATCCTTAACTAAAAGACTTCGCCCACTTGTGTTTATGACATAAGTATACAGTATGGGTTTGACGTCTTTAGAAACTATTAGTTAGGGGATCGTTATGTTTGCTTCATGTACATTTTTACATTTTGATGTATTATGATAGTATGATGGTTTATCAATAAAGATGATCATCGTTTATCCTCAGTAATACGTTTTGTCATAAATTGTCATAATACATATGAAAGTCTTGAGATTTGTGTCGATCTTAAGCATTTAAAGGTCATTGGGAATATATATAGATTGACCTTATACCTATGTCATTTAGACGCATACAGTTTTAGCATAGATATTCATGAATTTGACATGACATAGGGGGATATAAGTTTTTAATCCCATGAAGGTTCTCTAATGCAGTTTAACATTCAATTGGAGAACATAAGGGTTTTCTTCAATGTAGTTTAACATTTGGTTAGGGGAAACAAGTTTTCTCTCAGGCTGTTTAGCTTTCGGTGAGAGAAAACAGGATTTTCCTAATGTAGTTTAGCATAAAGTTGGATAAATCGAGATCTACAAATGAAGATGATATAATTTAGATCATAAAGGTATCATCCTAGTTTGTCACACTCCATTTTCCATTCATGTTAGTGAGGTATTAGATATACGTGATTGTATTGGATCTATGTCACACATGACACATATATCAGATACTTTTGAGTATCAAAAGCCTTGCAGGACAGAATGATGGGCTTTCATTATCTTTGGATCAAATGTTTTGTTTTGAAAACTTAGTCGACTAATACGGTAACATGGTTTAGCCGATTTTTTAAAACTATTTTTAAATTATAGTCAAAACTACAATTAATGCTTGTCCAAAGGGGAGATTGTTGGACAATTTTCTCCTTTCCCATAAAGTTGGAAAACTATTAATTACATTTTTTGGTAATAAATTATCGGTTAAGTTACATAATTTGATCCAGATAAAGATAATAAAGTGTCCCAATAAATGATCTAGATTAATGGGTTGAAGTCCAGTGGAAAATGAGTCGCAATTAGTGTGAATCGAACCCATATCGGCCTTGTGATGGGAAAGCTCGATATGGAAGCTATATAAAGGTTAAGGTCTCCTACAGTTGTTCATATCAATCGTAAGCATAAGGAAGCTCTGTTCCTTTAAGAGAGCTTACGTATTGAGAAAATTGTAGAAAGACTTAGCTCGTGTCTCGGTAAACACTTTCCGTAAAGGTCCTAGGAGATTCGTGATCGTTTGGAGCTCGAAATCGACATCAGAATCAGAGATGAAACCGAAATCAAGTATTTTATATTACCTTTGTTTTTAATCCTTTCATGTAGATCCGGGATACCTAATAAGGTCTATACTATATATTACAAACATATCATTCTGACAAACAAACAGAGGTTCTCAATCATATGCTTGAAACATATCTTCAGTGTATGACTTCCGTCTGTCCCACAAATTGGAGTAGATGGTTATCCTTGATAGAACGGTGGTACAAGACAACTTTTTATTTGGCAATAAACGTTACTCCTTTCCAAAGCAATCTATGACTTTCCACCTCCTGTTTACACTCCATACTTAGCAAGTAATTCTTCTATTTTAACCATTGATCAAGTATTGTTGGATAAGGAAGCGATGGTTAATATTTTACGTTTTCATTTACATCGAACACAAATCCAAATGAAACAAATTGTTGATCAACGTTGTACTGAAAGAACCTTTGTTGTTGGAGATTACGTATATTTGAAGTTGCAGCCCTACGGTCAACAGAGTGTTAAAAAATGCCTATTGCAGAAGTTAGCAGCGTTGTTCTATGGTCCCTTCAAGATCCTTCGTAGGATAGGACTTGTCGCATACAAACTTGATTTACCAGTTGACACTAGGATTCACCCTACCTTCCACGTTTCACAATTGAAACGTAAGTTAAGTTGACACTAGGATTTACCCTACCTTCCATGTTTCATAATTGAAACGTAAGTTATCTGATTCTGAAATCATATCACCATTATTACCTTCATCTCTGTATTCAATGCTTTGTATACCAATTATGGTCTTTGATCGAAGATTGGTAAATCGTAATAATTGACCAACTGTGCAGATATTAGTATAATGGTCTTCTTCGAAGGACAACGACGTATCTTGGGAATTTCTGTATAATATTCAACAACGTTTTCCAGATGTAAACCTTACGGACAAGGTTCTTGAGGAGAAGGAAAATGATAAAAGCTAGGGAGCTGATGAGTGATTGTGTAGATATAAACGACATATCGTTGTAATATTATGTAAATAAGTGAAACGTTATCGTGTATATGCGACACTTGTTTCGTTACAATTGGCTGGCCGTCAACGGTTATTATTGTAACACCCCACTCCCGAATGACCCGAACCCGATATCGTTGGTGATATCCGAGTCCGTGCCCCGCGAGGGTGGCGTACTATATCAGTCGGTTAAAACTCAGTATAACATTTTCTTCTCTCTCATTTTTTGTTAAACCATTTATTCACGCGGAAAAATACAGTAACAATCTTGAGTCCATGTTCACAATTAACCATTTTCA
>JANZLH020000015.1:2603177-2615051 GCA_026770325.2 Erythroxylum fimbriatum | reverse complement strand
TTTGTCCCGGTTAGGTTTTCCGACCTCTGCGTGGATACCGTTAGAGACGGTCTACGTTGGTCGTTATGGTTTGACTATTTGTACATACACATGGATCCTGGCTTTCGGGAATGTCCCGGGACAAAAATTTTTGTTTTCCGCACTGTGTTCATGTGATGGACACACCGGGATTTTCCTACATACATGACATTAGGTTACCAGTTACTTTAATCAAGGTCATTATGCAATGTGTGACGACAGTGTCTATGCAAGTTGATTAGCAAGGTACTTTGACGGATCCCTTCATTTCTTCCTGCAGTATTCGGCAGGGAGATCCGCTCTCGCCTTACCTTTTTGTCCTGTGCATGGAAAGGCTGGGTCAGCTCATCTTCTAAGCAGTGGGTCAAGGGCAGTGGAAACCAGTCAAGTTGAGCCCTACAAGACCTCCCATTTCTCATCTTTTCTTTGTAGATGATCTTGTTTTGTTTGCTGAAGCGGAGGATTCACAGACGCAAGTAATTGCAAGGACTTTGGAGGTGTTTTGTCAGGCCTCAGGACAGAAAATATATCTACACAAAACTAAGATGTTTTTTTCCAAGAATGTCTGCCCAACAACCGCTCGTCGCCTCAGTCAAATCTTACACATCCCTTATAAGACCAATCTTGGCAAGTATTTAAGAGTCCCTTTTGATCCATGAACGTACAACGAGACTTACTTATCAATACATCATTGACCGCGCTAAAAAAATTTACAGGCTGGAGAGCAAAGAGTTTATCCCTGGTAGGGCGCGTTACTCTCACCCAGTCTGTACTTTCATCTCTCCCCATACACACGATGTAGACGGTGAGACCCCCGAGGCAACTGTGTGATGATTTAGAGAGAATCATGAGGGACTTTATCTGGGGAGTAACAGGTGACCAGAGGAAAATATATCTTGTTAATTGGGAAACAATTTGTAAGCCCAAACAAGCCGGAGGTCTAGGCCTCAAACGGATTCGGTCCTCAAACGATGCGTTATTTACTAAAATAGGCTGGGCTTTGATCAATCAGCTCACATCCCTTTGGGTTAAACTCGTCAGGGCTAAATATCGAATCGACCTAAACCCTATCCCCGCAAATATAGACAGGAAAGGGGCCTCGGTCATTTGGAAAAAGATTTCCGCCACATGGCAGTATGTACGTCAAGGCATGAAATGGAAGCTGGGTAATGGGAGATGCACAAATTTCTAGTTGGATAATTGGGCAAACGAGTGGGGACCTCTAATAACAATGGTGACCACTCCTCTCCTAGATAGCCTCCTTTACGCCACAGTAGAAGAGTTTACAGATGAGGGTCGACAATGGTGTTGGAACTTGTTCCAACAATACTTACCCTCCACGGTCTGTATGGATCTTGCGGCGATACAGACAAATGTAGATGGTCTAGCGGACGATACCCTGATTTGGGGACCAACTAGACATGGGAGGTTCACGGTAGCATCAGCTTATGAATTAATTGAAGGCAGCACTACGGACGCTCACAATGGTCTTTGGGAATCCATCTGGAAATGGGCAAGGCCTCAGCGGATTAGAGCCTTCCTGTGGCTCCTCACTAAAGAAAAACTGTAGATCAATCAACAGGGCATGGTTTCTAAGCTCACTTCGGATGGTAATTGTCATTTCTGTGGATAAGAAGAATCCAGTTTGCACGCCATTCGCAATTGCCCGAGCGCGAAAGCATTCTGGTGTAACTTTCCCTCGAAGGCGGTGGACACGAACTTTTTCCAACACGAAGTTGATCAATGGGTGGCTCACAACCTTCGAAGGCTAGTTCAAATTCACCAGATAGCTTGGGGTATGATCTATGGAGTAGCCTGCTAGTTTCTCGGGCAATGGAGAAATCGCAGCATCTTTGATGCAGGTTTTTATTTGGCCAGAAGCAGGTCACCGAGTCGTTATGGAATATGTCGGGTGGATAGAAAGAGCAAGGACAGCGGAGAGCTGTGTGCTGCAAAATCAGGGATCACCTGTCGGCAATTTAGTTAGATGGACTAAACCAACAGTGGATTGGGTTAAGCTAAATTCGGTTGGGACAGTCAAACAAGGGTCCAACATGGCCACAGCAAGGGATTAATTTGAGATAGTCGAGGGAGGTGGTATGGAGGTTTCCTGCACCACATCGGCCAGGGTTCTCCAGTAACTGCGGAACTCTGGGGTGTATGTTCGGGCCCTACCCTGGTTTGGGCGATGGGCTATAGAAGAGTGATCGTTGAAGTAGACTCCCTTGAGGTCATTAACATCCTCTCCTCTTCTTGCTTAGTCTTAACTGACAACATTTTGTTGGTGACTGGTACTCAAGGTTTATTACACCGAGTATGGGAGCTGCAACTCCGGCATGTGTATTGCGAAGGTAACCAATGTGCAGATCGGCTGGCCTCACTCGCAGTGGCTTTCAGTATAGGCCTGCATATATTTACGGGAACCCCTAGTAACCGTCCGGGACCAAATCCACCGAGATAAACACGACGCTTTGTACCGAAGAACCCTGTGTTAGCTAGGGTGCCTTTGTCTTTTTCTTTTTATTTTGATTTCTTCTTTTGTAGCCCCAAAAAAAAGGGAGAAGGAAACTAACATTCATCAAAAGCGTCGATTTAGCATCGATAGGATAACATTTTTCTATTTTTTTATAAGGTCTGAAGGTGTAGTAAATGATAAGGTTTGCATTGGAGAAGAAGGGACTCAGGGAGAGGAAAGTAACAGGATAAAAGAAAGTAAAGAAGTGGGTCCCAATGTTATGAATACTGTACTGGCCACAGTACCGGATTAGGTTTTGAGTATAGTACTATACCGGTATAGATCAATATCAAGTACCATTCGGGTAATTTTTTAAATTATGAAATAATCTTTGAATTTTTTTAAATTTTCAATATAGTCCATTAGTATATTGTACTATATACTTTATAATTTTGTATCAACCTATTTCCAAAAATCATAATAATAAAAATTTAAAATAACATCAATTTATTTATTTTTATTAACATTAATTTTCAAATAGTTCACATATAAATAATAACTACAATTAATATAAAAAATCGTTTCAATATTTTATGGAAATGATATTAAAATCTTATTAAATAAAGTTAACTTATATCACTATACTCTTTCATACTTTGTGATTATACTTATAATTTATTTATTTTGGTTCTCAAACATTAACAAAGCATTTGATATTTGAGTTGTTTGTTGAATTTTATCTAAGAGTTTAAGCTTTTATATTGAGTAGCTGCTTAACAAATATTGGGAACCAAAATATTATATTTTTTCTTATTTATCTATAAGCCGAATTATAAGGATTATATTTAAATAATTGTAAGAAGAGATTAACCCCCACCGCGGGTTCATAAATTCTAATAATTAAAATCCTATTTACTTAAAAGATTTTATAAAAATTCCTAGTGTTTGTGAAAATGTTATAATATTATATTTTCTTTTAAATGTTGTTAATCTAATAATTATTGGGCACGTGGCAATGTCATATTAAAATAATAGGATCCATTTTAATAATAAAGTCAAAACTATTACCTTAAAACCTACCCACTTCTTTTTTTTTCATTTACATCCTCTCCTTACTCATTTATTTCTACACTCATTATTTTCTCAAGGGTTTTTTTTTTGCTAAATATTTGCCCTATCTTTCAAAGTTTACGGTACTGACTGGTATTAAATACTGGCTGGTATTGGTTGATACTATGTGAAATCGTCGGTATTGATTGTTACTGACGACGTGTAACTATGAATAAGATTTCGTACCATTTTTTAGTCGGTACAGTACGTTCTGGTAGTACCTGCTAGTATGGTATAAAATCCGTATCATTGGTGGGTCCGAGCAATAAAAGAGAAGGTAAAGAAAAAGTACAACGTCACGAGAAGGGATGGCGTCACATTTTTTAGGGATCCTTATTGTATCCACCAGTGATAAAAAAATTGACACTTTAACTATAAAAATTTTGAACCAATTAATTTTTCAAATTGACTTTTAATTTTTTGATTTTATTTACTTTAATAAGTTTTATTGTTAAAAGTGACTAAATTATTAGTTAATTAGTCAGTTTTGTAAATTAATCAATTCTTATGAACCAAAATAAATCAATTAATTTTAATTAACAATTTCTTTTTAATTAAATTTTAAATTTTTCGATGAATAATGACAGTCTCCTTCAGTTATATTTCAACACTTTCAATTTTATTCAATCATTAATCAATTTTATGACGGTCTAATACCGGTTAAATCTTTTAAATCAATTTTATCTATTTAACTTTAGGTCCGATTTTTAAAACATTGATATCTATGTCTTCCAAGTACCTATTCGGAGACACAAATGAGGAAGATGCCATTTAAGTTTTAATTTAAATGATTAATGAGGTTATTTAGGGCTATAAGTGGAGTATATTGAATGCAAGAAGTGAATTTTTCATTTGAGTCATCAATTGCTAGATGACAAGTAACAAATACATTAACTACTACTACTACTTTTACTTTCTTTGTTCATAGGAACTGTAGACTCCACTGGAAGCAATAAGTTCTGCATTGCTAAAAGATGTTTTTGTTTCACTGACTAGCCTAAGGACCCGTTTGGTAAATGGTGTTTCAGCCATATTTTAGCGGATTAGAGGTTGTTAGCTAATAAATTTGTTTGGTAATCAGTGGATTGAGTTGGTTGATTTAATATAATTCGCTGATTTTTAAAAGCTCCTCTATAGGAGCGTTTTGGTATTCAACTGATACAAAATTGAGCGTTAATGACTATTATGTCCTGGAAAAAGAATAGCCACAGATCTAAAATGGTGTATGTAATTGTCAAATATCATTTACCATCTAATTTATATAAAAATATAACTATCATGCGCATTACATAAATTATCACAGTCGTGACACTTCACTTCATGCTAATGACTCTTTTTTATTATGTTATAAGTGTTACAGGCGTGACACTCTTTCTCACGCCTGCGACTCCTTTTTTTATCATTTCAATTTTATGTTTTTTATAAAACTTATAATGTGACAGGCGTGGCACTCATTTGTCATGCCTGTGACTTTTTTTTATCATTTCAATTTTATCTTTTTATAAAACATACAAATTGAACTATAATTTTTATCACCAATATTTTAAGGATAAGAGATAAGGTAAGAAATTTAAAGTTAAAAAATTGATTAATTTACTAAATTGTTTAATTAATTTATAAAATATAAAAATATATTATTATTATTATTATTATTATTATTATTATTATTTCTATGTTTTTTATTAGGGTTATAAACTTAATTTTTGTAAAATTAAATATATAAAATCTAAATTCTTATGAAAATATTCAAAGAAATACTAAGATATAATACTTATGTCCTTATAATTTTTTAAGTCATGCCATTATACGTCATTTTATATATAAACAGCTAATACTAAACAATTAATTTTACTAAATATTTTTAATAAACAGCTGATGTTATCCGCATATCAAATTAGTTGATATAATCCGCTATCAGCTAACCGTTAATAAAATCAGCTAACAACTAATGCAATCAATTAATTGCTAAACATGCCGAAGTTTTTGGTTAATTGTGCCACATCAGTTGTAATAATTCTTTTTGTTATTTTGTATTTCTGAACATCACCAAACTAGAAAGGAATCTAGCCTTGGATTTCCACGGACCATACTGAATGTGTCAACTCAGCTAAATGAATATTGACTTTGAGGATAGAATAATAATACACCATAATGTTTGGCAAGATAATTTACTAAAAATATTTTACCTTATTTAATAATGAGATAACAATTAAGTATGCATTATTGAAAATCAAAATACTAAAATATTTAAAGATTAATTATTGAATAATTTAATATTTTGTTAAAAAGACCATTTGTTTAAGTATATTTAATATTATTGGATATATTAAAAGAGATAATTAAATGGTTACAATTTTATCTTTTTAAATTTATTTTTTATGCATATTATTCTCTATTTTTATATCAAACACTTCCCTTTCAGTAATAACTTGTCAACTTTTTAAACATGCGGGTTCTCTCAAAGTCGAGTTCAAGAACCCTAGCCATGCGTTAGCCACCAGCACAGATACCAGCATAGCCTCCAACTCTGCTACTGCCAGCGCCACCAGCAACACTTCCACTTCCTCCAGACATTACCAAAATAGCCAGCCATTACCAAAATAGCTTCTCAACAGATTAACTCTGGTGACATAGAATCCTCTTCACACTCTAGACAGAACCCTCAACCTCACCGCCATAAAGATTACCACCACCACTCCAATATCCACACACCTCAACCACCGCAAACTTCCACAGTCTCAAACTCCCCATCCCAATACCAGATCTTGTTCAAACCTGCAGAAAAATCAGAGGAAAATTAGTTCCAATATGGGCAATGATTTCCCAACCCTTCTTTCCACTATCAAACAGAACTCCAATCCTAACCCTAACCAAACCCCTCCTTCCTCCTTTAAAATTTATGCAGAAACCCTTCCCTCCAAACTGTTCTACAACCATCCCTATCCCTGATAATGTTGATCCACCCAAGGGTTTTACATCTGCTGCTGCTGGAAATATGACTAAAGTACCTAAGAAACCATGAAAATAAGTTGTGGATGATAACTCAGACTCCTCTCTAGTGTTCAGCCCTCCGGTAAAGATTGAGGGCAAGCTAATGGCAGCTCCTAGCTTAGATGTATTACAGCAAGGTGCCAAGACTTGGGAAGCTACTCTTATTGGTTTTTTCATGGACAAAAGGCCTGCTTTTCCTGTTATACAATATGGGCCTAATAGAGGTAATGTTAATTGAAGAGGATAACATAATCTTTACATTTTCTTCTAAATCGGAAGCTCAAAAGGTAATAAAAGAGGGGCCTTCACATATCTCTCAATTCCCCTTATTTCTACAAAATTGGCAACCGATAATGGAGTTAGAAAAAATAAGAATAAAGAGCATTCCCCTATGGGTGAACATCCACAATATCCCCTTGGAATATTAGACTACAAAGGGGTTGAGTATGCTTGCGAGCTATTTAGGGAAACCAATATGCATGGATGAAAATACTACATTGATGAAAAGAGTAGGATTTGCTCAGTTATGTGAGTATGGACATCTCCAAGGAAATGAAAGATAGTATCCCTATCCTAAGGTTAGCTGATGAAAACTCTCTTAAAGAAGACAAAGTATTAGTGACTTACCAATGGAAACCATCTCTTAAAGCTTAAGGTAAGGAATGGAAACTTACGGGTAGAGTATTCATAAAAGGGGACTATTGGGAAGTGATGAGAATGGAAAAGAATGAGTCTGAAGAAATCAAAATAAAGGAGTGCAATCTGAAGGAGAATAGCTTGGATGCGGTTTGGCAGAAACAAGATCAGGATAAATGTTAAGAAGTGGTCTGCAAGCCTTCAATGAACAAAAGAGGAAATGAGCTGGAGTGCTACTAATTCAAATAAGGGAGATTCGACTAGTCAACAGATTGAACAAAGTCTATCAAAGGCTGATTTGTAAAATGGTGGTAATCAAGAGGATCAGTTTGAACAGATAACCTCTTGGAAAAGTATTAGGAGCAATAGGAAAAGCTCCAAAGGGAAAACAAATTGCCTATGACTTTGATTATGTGGAATATGCGCGGAATAAACAATCCTTCAAAGCTTAATGCTTTAAGGGATTTTGTTCTAAAAGAAAAGCCTAAGGTTTTGTGTATGTTGGAGACAAAAATTAGAGAAGTTAACTTGAATAAATTGGTTTGTCTAGATAACAATTGGCAGTTCATTACAAATCATCACAGTCATGTTTATGAAAGGATTATTATAGCTTATGATGCTGAAGTTTTAAAAGTAGAGGTTCTGGAATCAAGGTAGCAACATATACACTCTAAACTTTATTTTAAAATGGAGAATTCTTGGGTCTTAGCTACCTTTGTCTATGGATTCAATATAGTGTTCCAAAGATCTGATCTTTGGAATGATCTAAGACGGATTAAGACTTTGGTAAACTTCTCTTGGGTGGTGTGTGGGGACTTTAACACCACTGTGTACAAATTAGAGGTTGAAAGTAATTGTTATCTTCTTAACTACTCCTCTGATTTGTTTGATTGTATACAGGAGGTGGAACTTATATACCTTAAAGCTGAAGGACATTAGTTTACATGGTCCAAGAAGCAGAGTTCTACTTGGCACATTAGGAAAAAGAAATTGGATAGGGCTTTGGTAAATGTGGAATGGCTAAATACCTTTTCAAGAAGCACTGCAAATTTCCTAGACCCCGGCATCTCTGACCATACTCTTATAAAGGTAGACAACTTATTCACTATCTCCAGAGTACTCCATCCTTTCAGATTTAACAACTATCTGGCTAACTTGGAAGGATTTCAAGAAGCAATATCGAAAGGATTAGAGCATGGATGTTATGGTACTAAGTTGTACATATGCATCCAAAAACTCAAGGTTATAAATCAGGAGCTAAAGATCCTTAATTGCAAGAGAGGTCGGAATCTTTCTAAGGAGGTTGAAACAATAAGAGATAAACTCTCTTCTATTAAAAAATCACTGGCAGAAAATCCCTTAGATAGTGCTCTAGCTACGACAGAGAAGGAAGTTCTAAAGAATTACTTAGAAGTGGTGGATAATCAATTTTCTTTATGAAAGTAGAGAGCTAGAATTAATTGGCTAAAAGAGGGAGATAGATGTTCTAAGTTCTTCTTTAATTCTATGTTAGTTCGAAAGAATGTCAACAGAATATCCTTCATTAAAACTGAAGCAAGTGTGGAAGTTTTTGGACAAGAGGACTTAGCTAATGAAGCCAAGTTATTCTATAAAAAACTACTAGGTTTAGAACCTACTCCGTCAGAGTAGGGATATGATCTTAGACAATTTGTCACTACTAAAATCCTTGATAATGAAGTTGCTTGGTTAATAAGACCTATCACATATCAGGAAATTGAAAGGTTGTTTTTTTTCCATGAATGGGTCTAAAGCTCTAGGATCAGATGGCTTCAATGGTTATTTCTATAAGATAACTTAGAATAGTTTGGGGGAATTGTAAAGGAGGTAGTGCATGAGTTTTTCCTAAAAGGAGTTCTACTGAAAGAAATAAACAAGACCATCCTATGTTTGATCCCTAAAAATCCTCGCCTAGATACTTGGAGTGATTACAGACTTATTTCGTGTACTAACTTCCTATACAAGATCATTGCTAAGATTTTGGCTAATACAATGAAAGAGCTCCTAAAATTTCTCATTAGTGAGAATCAAGGAGCATTTATGGCTAACAGGGATATAAGGAACAATATTCTTATAGTGCAGTAGCTTCTAAAAGGGTACAATCGAAAGAGAAGCCCCCCAGAATTGCACCATTAAAATTGATTTACAGAAAGCTTTCGACAGTGTGAATTAAAGTTTCCTTATAAAAACTATGGAGATAATGAACTTTCCCCTAAGGTTCATAAAATGAATTCAAGAATGCATTTCTATTGCTTCCTATGAGATTTTGATAAATGAGAGCCCACAGAGATGTTTAAAGGCAAAAAAGGTCTTAGGCAAGGGGATCCTCTATCACCTTACCTATTCCTACTTTTCATGGAGGTTCTTACTCAACTACTGAAGCACAACATCTCAACAGATCCTAAATTCAAATTGCACTCCAAATATAAGGAAATTTCTCTAACTAGTTTATGTTTTGCAGATGACCTCATTCTTCTAAGCAGGGCTAATGTTCACTCAATCACTCTGTTGATGAGATCTCTCAACTTATTTAAGGAGATGTCGGGTCTATGTGTCAACCAAAGTGAGAGCTATCTCATTCTCTCCAAAAGTTCTATTCACCTCTTAAATGCTTTATCTCAAATTATGGGTATGGAAACTAAAGATCCTCCCCTCCTCTACTTAGGAAATCCTATCTCTTCAAGGAGGCTTAGGTTTAGTGAATGCATTCCGTTAATTGAAAAGATATAGAAAAGATTGGGGGCATGGTCAAATAGATCACTATCTTATGGAGGGAAAATTCAGCTATTGAAATTAGTGATCATACTTACTAGTTTTCATATCTATTTCTTTTAAAAGGGTTGATTAAAACGATAAAAAACTGATGAAACACTTTTTATGGGGAAAAGAGAATGGTGAGAAAGGAATAGCTAAAGTTAGTTGGAAAAGTATCTGTCAACCAAGAGAGGAAGGAGGATTAGGACTGGAGTCAATATCCAGTAAAAATAGAGTTCTATTGTCCAAGAGGATTTGGAGAATTCTAAGTGAAAAACGAACTATGTGGTCTAAATGGACTCGTTCTTATCTATTAAAGGGAGAGAGTTTTTGGGCTTTAAAAACCAATCACAACTATACTTCGTTTTTAACCAATTTCTTAGATTGAGGGAGGATATGTATCAGCATATTTCGTGCCCGATTGGGACAGAGGAAAGAATTTCCTTATGGTTTGACAACTGGACAGGGAATGGACCTTTAATACAAAATTAACTGGCAAGAGCCCCATTAAACTAATTCCCAAAGGATACTAAGTTCCAAGAAATAGTTAGGAATGGGAATTGGTCCCTTTCTTTAGATGAGGCTAGACTGTTGCTCTTTCCTCAATTTAGAAGCCAAGGGGAGAGAGATATCTATTTATGGAAGAGTATTCCTGTCTTAAAGATTACTACTAAGGAAGTCAGAAGGATGAGGGAAGGGACTGCTAATTGTGTAGGATGGGACACAGTGATATGAAATAAGGTACTTAGACCTAATGTAAGCTTTCTGCTTTGGCTAACAATGTTACTTTGCATAGACTGAATTTCCTTACCCCTCTAAGCTGTGTATCCTATGCAAATAAGAAGGTGAAACTAGAGATCACCTCTTCTTTGATTGTATCTTCTCAAGAGAAGTTTAGGCAAAGATCTCTACCTTATGTGCCCCTAATTACTCCTATGGCAGAATCACAGATATCCTACAGGATATACCAAACTTGCAGATGTCAAAACATGATAGGGATGTTATGTTACTTTCGGTGGCTACTTATGTTCAAGTAATTTGGAATGAGAGGAATAGTAGAAGATTTAAAGGTAAGGCTAATTCGGTAATATCTATTTTAAAACTCATTACTATCAACATAAGGGAGCAACTGATCATTAATCAATTAAACCTATACTCTAGTAGGAGAGTGGCACTTGTGTGGAGAATATAATGCTAGCCTATCACATTAGTAGTGATATTCATCCACAGATCTACATAAAGCAAATTACTCATCTATAGTATCTAACGGAAAATTGAGGTTATACAAATATGGATTTGCTTGGAATAATCCATTTTTGGGTTGAACAATGATTGAGGACTCATCATCTCTGGCTAGCCCGAAGCCCTTCAAAGATATCAAATACGGATGAGTAGATCTGGGAGTAGACAAGCCTTAAATAATAATAGAAATCAGACAAGTATGTTAATGCTGTTGGGATTCTCGGACAAAGTACTGAGAGGGAGAAGACGGAAAGATGAAGCCAGAAACATATCCTTCCAAGTAGAGATTCTCTGCGAAGTTCCGGGAAGGGATTCGAGTAAGGAAATCATGTTCGAACCAAAAATCGAAAATAATTGAAGGGAATACACTTACCTGAGCAAGATCCCCTCATCAGCCAACCCCAAATTGATATGCCCAAAGAGGCTCCTCTACCTCTGATAACGTAAGGTCTGTATAGTTAAACACTAACAGTGTGTATGTTTCAAGGGAATGGAAAGGAATTGGGAGTAATGGAAATGAAATTAATTAAATTTCCCTTGTATGGTTAATTAATTAATAAAAGAAAGGAAAGTAAAGGAAAGTAAAGAGAGGGAAATTAAACCTCAAAATTTCCCTCTTAATCAAAAAAAAATTTCCGTCCAAAAGTGGA
>JANZLH020000015.1:2588654-2600717 GCA_026770325.2 Erythroxylum fimbriatum | reverse complement strand
AGACCCTCAGACTATATCCTCCAGCACCACTTCTACTACCTCATATGTCATCTGAAACTTGCAAAGTTGGGGGGTATCAAATTCCAGGAGGTACGATGCTGATAGTGAACGCTTGGGCCATGCACAGGGATCCCAGGATTTGGGATAATCCCAATGAGTTCATGCCTGAAAGATTTGAAACGGTTCCGGCGGAGCGAGAAGGTTTCAAATTTGTCCCCTTTGGGGTTGGTCGGAGAGCGTGCCCTGGTGCGAGCATGGGTATGCTGATGATCTCCCTGGCACTGGGAACAGTAATTCAGTGCTTTGAGTGGGCTAAAGTTGGACCTGACGTAGATATGAGCCCTGCATCTGCAGTCAGTCTGCGTAAGGAAAAGCCTTTGAAGGTTTTGTGTTCTCTACGCCAAAATTTAGTCAAACACCTAAATTCAGACTGAAGTGGAAATGTCCATTTCCTCTCTAATTTCCGGTCAAAATTGTTTTGGCATCGAACTGGTTTGTGGAAGAAACATGCGTCTTGTTTATTCTATGTTGAACTTAAAACTGCAAATTACCTAGTCAACTCCAAGAGTAAGTCATTAGAAATTAATTTATTACTCATCTATTAGTCAACACAGCAGAGATGGTCTTGTGATAAAAAGAATGACTTCCTTGAGCTCCGGGCATATGGATCTTTTTCATGCTTGTAGACTTCTCTGGCATCGCCATGGAAAACCTCTGCTACCTTCCTTGCTTTCTTTGCATCAATTTTACTTGTCAAACATGTGTTGT
Organism: Erythroxylum fimbriatum; assembly: GCA_026770325.2. Lineage (NCBI taxonomy): Eukaryota > Viridiplantae > Streptophyta > Magnoliopsida > Malpighiales > Erythroxylaceae > Erythroxylum > Erythroxylum fimbriatum. The sequence continues at coordinate 2,599,949 of JANZLH020000015.1, read as the reverse complement.
ATCGTAACAAAAGTTTTCCAACAAGTCCTTTATCTCTACCCATAATCGGACGCCTCCACCTTGTTAAACAACCACTTCACCGATCACTTGAGAATTTACTGAAGAAGTACGTCCCCATTCTTCACCTTCAGTTAGGATACCGATCTGCGCTTGTGTTATCTTCTCCATCAGCTGTTGAAGAGTATTTCACCAAGAACGATATTGTCCTCGCAAATAGGTCTCACTCCTGGTTGCAGATATCCTTAAGATATTTGTTATGATATTTTATTAGTTAATTTTATGCATTATTTGTAATTGAAAATAATTGGATATTTGTGAAATATCATTATGATAATTTATCCATCTTAGGTGGGATTCTTGAAGCAAAAGGTTGCATGAAGGATAAAATTATAGTAAAAATAGGATTTATTTAGGATAATATCACCATGTCTTGATAAAGATAATATGCAGATTTTTTGGTAATTTTGGAGCGCAGCCTATTTCGGTGATCTGTGTTATCTAAGACAGCTGGATTTTTTGGTGATCTTATCCATCTTGGGTAGCTGCATTTTCTCTACTAGTTGTGTGAATTTTTGGTGCTACTGAGTTATTGTAAAAATGTCTAGTACATGCGTGAAGGTGCAACTATATTTTTTGTAACGTTTCGGTGATGAAACAATAATTCAATTCATGTCGTTTTGATGTTGTTGTGCGTGGATTGATCAGTGATTCTTCTTAATGGTTCACATAAGATTTTGTTCTACAACTTCCCACATTTTTGATTGATGAAGTTGACTATTTAGGGGAGTGTTTTCTTTGTTTATGTTGCTTTAGATTTAATTACTTGGGTTATTTTATTATCATCTTTATTATTTGTCGTTATTGCAAAATTCCTCTGTTGATGTTAGCATGAGGTGGTCGTGTTACTTGGAGTGATTTACTTTCACGGGTGTGAGTATGAGGGATATTGTCAAGAGTTGAGTGAGTCGACTCAGTAAAGCATTGGGTAAAACTATTGTACCACAAGGGAAAGTTGATTAAGTTGGGTGAGGCCCTCGCAAATATAGGCAAGGTGTGCCGAACTGTGTTACCAAATCTTGGTTGTCGATTTGTTCATTGCGTATTCAAATTTTCTATTTGTATGTTTATGGAATATTAACAGTTGCTGACACAGTTGCTTTGTATTAAGCATCCAATAGAAACAACTCAAAACAATTGAGACAGAACTAGATTTTGCAAAACTGCATCCTTTGGGGTTTTCAATTGATATTAGAACCCAAATCACCAAATCAGAACTTGGTATATCAAATTGGTGTAGATCCGTGTTTCACAATTATGGCTACAAGAGAAGGGGCATCAATCATCAGGTCACCGTTGCTAGATGGTTCAAATTATCTCGCTTGGAAATCAAGGATGAGTGTATTCATTCAAGCACAAGGAATCAAAGCATGAAATTCAGTTTTGAATGATTGGACACATCTAGTGACGATTGATGAAAAGGGAGAAGCAATACTTAAAGATCTGTTTGAATGGAGAAGGGCTGAAGAAGAGGGAGTGCTTGGAAATTCTTAAGCAATGCATGCTATCTTCAGTGTAGTAGATGATGGACGTTTTGCTATGATATCAACCTGTGAATTGGCAAAAGAAGCATGGGACACTCTACAAACAATACATGAGGGATCAAAACCCGTGATAGCTTCGAAACTTCAAATGTTGGCCGCTAGATTTGAAGAACTGAAGATGGATGAAAGTGATATTATTAGAGACTTCCATGAGAGGTTGTGTGACATTGCCAACCAAACACATTAACTTGGGAAAAAATATTCAAATATGAAATTTGTCAAGAAGACATTGAGATCACTGTCTCTTAGATTTGTACTGAAAATTGCAGCCATCAAAGAAGCCCATGATATCATTGAATTATCTTTGGATATGGCAATTAGGATTCTTATTAACTTTGGGATGAACTTGTTGAGAGATAAAATAGAGAAGAAAAAATGATTGACATTGCAAGCTAAGATTAAAAAAGTCATAAATGACTTAGGAGATGAATCCGATAAAAATAAGGATATAGTGTTATTGACAAGAAATTTTAGCAAATGGTTAAAGAAGTTGAAGAAAGATAAACCTGAGTTTAGGCAAAATAGTGGGAGTTCATCAAATAATAATTCAAAAAATAAGAAAAAACTCAAAAGGGTGAAAGAAAATTCAATGTTATAAATGTCAAGGCTTTGGACATGTACAAGTGGAATGTGCTAACACTTTGAAGAAGAGAAAAAGGGAAGTCTTATATGAGCACTTAGAGTGAAAATAAATCTGAAGTGACTATGGTAGTGAAAAGGAATTTGTGGGTAATCATGTTGAGTTAGTTCCTTTATACAATAGAAATCTAGTTGCTTGCTTAATAGCAATCAGAAGAAACATAGATGAATAAGCCCAAAATTCTAGAAAAAATGCAAATGAATAAGCCCAAAATTTTATTTTAGATTATGATAGTGATAATAGTGATTCAGAATATAAAAAGGAGGATATTTGCAAATCTTATGAATTAATGTGTGCAAAATGGGTGGAAACGTGTAAGAATGATGAGAAACTAAAGAAAGAAAATTCTACCATGAAGAATATCATTCAAGATCTTGAGAAAAAGTTGTTATCTACAATAAATGAACTTGATGAAACAAAGTTGAAGCTATTCAATACTGAAAAAGGAATAAGATTGTTAAATAGAGGCACCGAAAAACTCAAACAATTGCTAAAAATTGGTAAGATCAAAGGAGATTTTTAAGGTATTGGTTACAAAGGTGAATGTTTTAAGTTGATTAGTGAGTAAAACGATGAAGCTAGATCAGTCAAAGGAGAAATCTTAAGAAGGAATAAAAGATTTATACCTACATATCACTTTTATGGAGTAAAAGGGCATATAAGGTTGAATTGTTACAAGCTGTACAAATGATATTTCAGATGGCTCAAAACCAAAAGTATATACTCTCTTCGCTAAATTTTCAGCACCAGCCCATGTTACCAAAGCATACTTGGGTTAGAAAGGGTCAATTACAAGCACTTGTAGCTTTTAAATCTATGTGGGGTGCTTCTCATAATGGTTGGTATTTTGACAGTGGGTGTTCACGCCATATGACAGGTGAAAGAAGCTACTTAATGGATTATCGAAGTTGTATGGATGGCCATGTTACCTTTGGAGATGGAAAGAAGGCCACGAATATTGGAAGAGGGACTCTTTGCGTGGATGGGCTGCCACACTTCAAAAATGTTCTTCACATTGATGGGTTAAAAGCCAACTTGGTAAGTATTAGTCAGCTTTGTGATGATGGTTTATTAGTTAAGTTCACCAGTGATGAATGCAAGGTATTAATCGAGAAAGGAGAGTGATTAGTGAGTGGCAGAGGATCGACAAATAATTGTTATACGTTGCAAGTCACTACTACTTGCAAATCAGTTTCATAAGATGGTAATATAAATCTATGGCATCAAAAGCTTGGCCACACCATCTATGATCTTATTAACAAGTTGAACAAATTCGAAGCGGCGAGAGGCTTACTCATAGTGAACAATGATGACAAGACTATATGTAGTATATGTCAAATGGGTAAACAACCGAGCGTGCCACACAAAAAGGTTAGACATGTTACATCTTCTCGTATATTGGAATTAATCTATATGGATTTGGTTAGTCCAACACAATGGTAGAATTGGTGGAATGAAGTATTTCTTGACATGTGTTGATGATTATGCTAGATACACTTAGGTAGCTTTCTTGAAAGAAAAAATTAGATGCATTTAAGGCCTTTAGGAGCTTATGTGTGCAAATTATGAGTCAGAAAAATATGACAGTGTTGAGGATATGATTAGACTATGGAGGGGACTTTGAGAAAGCAAATTTTAACGATTTTTGTGATAAATAGGTATCATGTAAGAGTTTCAGCACCTAAAACTCCACAACAAAATGAAATTGTAGAGAAAAAGAATTGAACTCTTTAAGAAGTGGCCAGTTCTATGTTGAATAGAAGAAAAATATCATTGAGGTTTTGGGTTGACAGTAAACACGACATGCTACATATGTAATAGAGTTAGAAGCATCTTAAACAAGGCATCCTATGAAACTTGGTAGGGAAAGAAACCATATATTAGCTAATTTCATGTATTTGGCAGCAGGTGTTACACTCTTAGTGATTGTGAAAAACTTGGGAAATTTGACAGTAGGAGTGATGAAGGCATCTTTCTTGGATATTCAATCCATAATAAGGCATGTCGGGTGTTCAACCAAAAAACTAAGGCAATGAGGGAATCTATAAATGTTGTGGTAGATGATATGCATCAAATAATTTATAAAATGGTATAAGAAAATCTTCAAAGCTAGCCTCATGAATCAATACAAAAATGCAATGAAGGAAAAACCCAAAATTGCCTAAATTCACAGTTAGTTGTTATTGGTAAAGAAACTGGTCAGAAAGAGGATCAATCAGTTGGTTTGGAGGAAGAAAGCAACCAGGAACCTGATGCTGAAACAATACTTTTAAATAATGAAGACCCAAGGAAAGATGATTTCTACAGAGATCCTCCATCACAAATCAGACAAAATCATCTTATTGAGAATATAATTGGTGAAGTTAGTGATAGAAGGAAAACAAGAGAAAGAAAAAGGATAGATTATCGGGAACTTGTAGGACTTTTATGTTATACTTCTTCATTTGAACCAAGGAATGAAAAGAAGCATTATAAGATGAATTATGGACAGTAGCTGTGCAAGAAGAGTTAACACAATTTGCTCGAAATGATGTTTGAGAATTGGTACCAAGGTTATCGAATGTGAATATGATTGGAACAAAATGGGTTTTCGCAACAAAACCGATGACAAAGGCAATGTGAGTAGAAATAAGGCAAGGTTAGTTGCTCAAGGATACTCTTAAATTGAAGGTATTGATGTTGATGAAACTTTTGTTCCAGTGGCAAGGCTCGAAACAATTAGACTTCTTTTGGCCATAGCTTGTATGAAAGGATTCAAACTCTACCAAATGGATATGAAGAGTGTGTTCTTGAATAGGTTTCTACAAGAAGAAGTATATGTTGAAAAATAAAAAGGATTCATTGATTCAATACATGCCGACCAAGTATACAAGCTCAAAAAGGTTCTTTACGGTCTTAGGCAACCGCCAAGGGCTTGGTATGAAAGACTCACTCAATATATACTCAATCAAGGCTATGAACAAGGTGGTGTTGATAAGACTTTATTTTTTAAAAAATTCATATCTAATTTTATGATTGCACACATTTATGTTGATGATATTGTGTTTGGTTCAACTCATCCAAAGATGGCGGAAGGATTTATAAAGTTCATGACACATGAATTTGAGATGAGCATAGTAGGTGAATTGAATTTCTTTATGGGATTACAAATCAAGCAAGTGAAGGATGGCAACTTTATAAACCAAATATGCGAAAAATTTAGTGAAGAAATTTGTCTTTGAAAATGCACAACATGCAAGAACTCCTATGAGTGTGACAAAAAAGTTGAACAAAGATGATCATGGCAAGGATGTTGATGTAAGTTTATATAGAAGCATTATTAAAAGTCTACTTTTTCTAACCGTGAGTAGACCGGATATTTGTTATAGCGTTGGAGTATGTGCTCGGTATTAATCCAACCCTAAACAATCACATCTGACAGTAGTAAAGAGGATTATCACGTATGCCAGTGGTATTTATGAGTTTGGGTTATGGTACTTATGTGATTCTACTTCCTATCTAGCTGGTTATAGCGATGCATATTGGGTCGAAAATTTCGATGACTGAAAAAGTATATCAGGGGCTGTTTCTTTCTAGGTAACAATTTGATTTTATGGTATAGCAAGAAACAAAACTCCATCTCATTGTCGACAGGTGGAAGGGGAATATGTAGCAGCCGGTAGTTGTTGCTCTTAAATTTTATGGATGAAATAAATGTTAGACGATTATAAAGTGACTCAAGATGTGCTGACTATTATGCATGATAACAAGAGTGCTATAAACATCTAAAAAACCCCAATTCAACATTCAAGAACCAAACACATTGACTTGAAGTATTATTTCAATTGAGAGCTCGTAGAAACCAAAGTTGTAGTTCTTTCACATGTAACAACTGAGAAGCAACATGTCGATATTTTTACAAAACCTCTTAATTTGATTAGGTTTGAATTTCTTTGAGGGGCTCTGAGATTGTGTGCTTTACATTTTTGATGCAATGTAGTTTATTATTATTATTTTAAAAAAGGGAAAAATAAAAAGGGACAAAATCCCTAATTTTTGGTCTTAGATTAGAGTTGCCACTGCAAATTCCCCCTCCCTCTTTTTCATTATTATGAAAATTTGGCTCCATTGACTTGGTTTCTCTTTCATTTTTGAGTATTATGTTACTCTCTCTACTACTTGCTCTCTCTCTTAGCTCTCTCACGGTTCTCACTCTCCATCAATGCCTCTCTCCTTCATCTTCATCGGGCTTCTTTATTTTTGGAGCTAGAATGGGCAAATCGAAAGGTCAAGCCTTCTCTTCTTACTTGGAGCAGTCCCCGATAACATCGGTACCATCCACCGCCGGCCCTCCTTGACATTATAACCATCTCCAACAACACCCACCTCGTGGGAGGTTGATAACAGGCATTGGTTCATCCTTAGCAGTACACATTGACATTCGCAAGCCTTCCTCTATTTGGGAACATCCCAAACTTGATGAGGATGTAATATGGGTGTTGTCTCACTTGATAAAGGAATCCTCCTCTGATTCATAAGATGCTCATGCCGAGCCCACTGCTCCCATATCTTTGGTTGTGTCACCACCGAAAACCACTCCTGCTTCCTGACACCTAGTCAAATGCATTGCTCAGAAATTAGTTTGACTGTCTAGTCAACAGGTACCTGTTCGAAATTTAGTGGATGATGATCTATCTCACAAGTTTTATTCTTCCGCTGCACAATAGAAGTGGGACTCCATTGCAAATACCAGGTTTTTCCTTGACAATCCTATAAATTTGATTAACATCAACAATTTTGTCTGGATGTGTTATTAACTGAAAGAAATCTATTGACTGCTACTTTACTGCCAAAACAGTATGATTATGAACTTGTTAGCAAATTTTATTTCAATCTTGATAAGGATGTTTTGGATGAATCTACATTGAGTTATCATATGGTGTACATGAGAGGAACAATGGTTAAATTTGACCCGACTTGATTGAATACGTTTCTTGGGTTTGATAATTTGACCGGTGATCGATCTTATAAAGATGATTTTATTGTGACCCATGATATGTTGACTACTATTTTGACGGGTGGCAAATTGATTGCTTGACCATCTTCTTCTGCATTTCGTGATCTTAATTATCGCAAAAATATTTTGTGCTTCATAAGCTATTGTTGGCGAATTGGATGCCTAGTACTCACACTGTTACAATTTATTCGGCTTAGGCTAAGTTAGTTTATGTCATAGGTATCAGGGGAAATTTTAATTTGGGGAGAATTATTATTAAGGTTATGATTGCGGTTCGTAGCAAACAACAATTACTGCTATACTTTTCGTGTCTTATTACACACTTTTTGTATGCCCATAATATACCTCAGACAACTACTAGTGTTCTTGAACTTATGTCTTTGCTGAACATCTCGCCTCATATATTAAATGTGAACAAGCAAGCTCGGGTGAACTTGCTTTATTCATCTTCTGGCCCATTTGAACCATCTGTTGCATCAACTATTAATTCAAATGCCACTTTATTTACTCAAATTGATCGGATTGAGGGCGTCTTTCAAACGAGTTTGGATGGACTTTGTCAACTCAAGTATAAGGTTCTTCGCTCGTCTGATGTTTAGTCTTACTTTTTGGCATCTTTTTGTCCCAAGGGAGAGAAATTTTGATAATTGTTTATTTGGTTATTTTCTGGATATTTTGAGCTTATGTGAACTTGACAATTATTTGTGAGAACTAGATGTTAGTTGAAACTTGACGTTCGATTAAGGAGGAATTCTTATATGTGACGAATAATGCCAAAAATGAGGAGATTGTTAAGATATTTGTTATGATATCTTATTAATTAATTTTGAGCATTATTTGTAATTGTATATAGTTGGATATATATGTAATATCATTATGATAAGTTATCTATTTTAGGTGGAATTCTTGAAGCAAAAGGTTGCATGAAGGATAAAATTCTAGTGAAGATAGGATTTATTCGGGATAATGCCACCATATTTTAGTAAGGATAATGTGCCTATTTTGATGATTTGTGTTATCTAAGGCACGTGGAATTTTCGGTGATCTTATCCATCTTAGTCAGCTGCATTTTCTCCGCTAGTTGCATGAATATTCTATTCTCTTGAGTTATTGTTTTTGTGTGAAAAACATCTGGTACATGCGTGAAGGTGTAGCTATATTTTTTATGACATTTCGATGATGAAACAATTATTCGATTAATGTCGTTTTGATGCTGCTGTGTGTGGACTGATCAGTGATTTTTCTCAAAGGTTCACAGTAAATTTTGTTCTACAATTTTCCATGCTTTTGATTGATGAAGCTGAATATTTAGGAGGGTATTTTCTTATCTTAAGTATCTTCTTTGTTTATATTACTTTAGATTCAATCACTTAAGTTGTTTTATTATTATCTTTATTATCTATAGTTGTTGAAAAAAATCCTCTGTTGAAGTTAGCACGAGGTGGTCCTATTATTTGGAGTGATTTACTTTCAAAAGGTGTGAGTACGAGTGATAGTGTCATTGGTTGAGTGAGTCGGCTCAGTAAAGCCTTATTGTATCAAAAGTAAAAGTTGGTTAAGTTGGGTGAGAGCGCCGCAGAGGTAAGTAAAGTGTGTTAAACTGAGTTACTAAATCTTGATTGTCTATTTGTTCATTGCATATTTAATTTTTCCGTTTGTATTTTTCTAGAATATTAACAGTTATTGACATTACATTGTTACTTTACATTAAGCAATTGATATAAACAACTCAAAGCAACTTAGAAAGAACTAGATTTTACGAAAACGACATCCTTGGGGATTTTCACATACTGCTTACAACTGTACGACCTTTGTCTTTGCTCCTTACGGAGATATATGGAGAAACCTTAGGCGTTTACTGTCGCAGAAACGCTTTCCAAAAATTGTCTACAAAAGTCTTCTTTTGTCTGATTAGAAGAAATTCGTAGTATCCTACGATTAGTGTGCAAAGTTTACAACAGAGAGGCAGTTTGGGATTTCGTCTGATTGGCTAGTTTGGGCCCAATTTTTTGAAAGATTGATCGAAAGATTAAGAGTAAGTTGTTTAACTGATAGAAAAGAGTGAGCCACGGGTCAGTTCAGAATATACAAGTTGGGTCAAATCGGATCGAGTCGGTTCAAACTGGGTCAAATTTAGAGAAGTTTTTGATCTCGCCGACGAACTTGGAAAGAAGATGAATGACGTAGCATTGTAATTATACGTAAATAAGTGAAACATTGCCGTGTATATGGACACTTGTTTCATTACAATTGGTTGGCCATCAATGGTTATTATAGTCATTGATATAACTGTTGGAGGTAGAGAAGAAAAATAACGAATAACAATAACTGATTTTCTCTCTCTAAAACCTTTTTATGTCTATGGCTTCTTTTGTTTCTTTCTCTTTGTTATCTTCTTGTTCATTTGTTTTCGATCCCTAAATTCTCAATTGCTACGCCACAAATATTCGTAATATAAATTGGTATCAGAGATGAGATCCTTGATTATATATAGTAGACGTTGCGACCTGACTAAACGAACCAGAGGTTAAGAATGGAAGCGAGTAGAGGAGGGTCTGCACAATCAGATGCACGAGTTAGAGATAAGGCATGAACGAAGCATTCGAGAATTGAACGAGTGGATTACTCACCTATACCAAAAAGAAAATGGCAACCATGGTGTAAGAGGAAATCTCGATTTGAGGGTTCCTGAAGTTGGAAATGGAGACGGTTATTATGGGGGGAGTGATATTATTCCTACGCGGTGTAGTAAGATAAAGTTACCAATGTTTGAAGGTGAAAATTTGCGAGCTTGGGTCTTAAGTGTGAGCAATTTTTTATATTGGATAGGACATCAGAGAAGTTGAAGGTGGGCTTGGCTATGATGTACTTGAAGGGGGAGGCGTTATCTTGGCATGAGTCGTATGTAAGGAATAGATTAACCAGAGATCCTCCTAGTTTGGATGAGTATCTTTTGACGTTGGAACAGAGGTTTGGAGAGGTAGTTTTTGAAGATTCGGTGGGGGAATTGAAGGAATTGAGGCAGAAGAGAACTATGAAGGAGTATTGTGCTGAGTTTGATATGTTATTACAAAAATTGGTGGTGACAAAACCTCATTTGGTTATTATGTTTTTAAAAGGGTTGAAAACGGGGATTTAATATCTAGTGAAGTTGTAGAATGTAAGAAAACTTGGTAAAGATGAAGGAAAATATTTCTTTCATGCTTGTATTGAACTTTCGGGTAAAATATATACAGATGCTACTCTACTGCTATTGGTTGAGTATCCTGCTATGCTACTGGCTAAAAGGACCTGTCACTAATGAATTGTTGGCTGTACAAAGACAGAAGAAAGAGACAAAAGCAGGGAAAGGCAAAGAAATAAAATTAGGCCGGTTAATGTATAACGCTAAGCCCCATAGTTGTATGTTATTTCGGACTCTCTAACACGGCCCGGTCAAGTCGAAGTTGTGGGTGAAGACCGACAACTTCGAGCTTGCAAAGGAGAGTCGAGAAGGTTTGGGTAGTCAGAGGCTTCGTAAACACATTTGCGAGTTGGAGAGTTGTGTTCACGTGTCTGAGCTCCAGGAACCTTGAGTTAACGCAGTCGCGAACCAGTTGAAGATCGATCTCAAGGTGCTTCATGCGCTCGTGGAAGATTGGGTTTCGGGAGATGTAAATCGCTGCCTGGTTGTCATAGTACAGAGGTATGGGTTTCGGAACCTGAAGCTGAAAAGTGTGTAAGAGTTGGGTGATCCATTTTAATTCGCATGTAGTCGAAGCTAGGCTTCTGTAGTCTGATTCAGCTAAAGAGCAACTCACCGTCGATTGTTTTTTTGTTTTTTAGGAAATCGGCAATTTTTCGAGGAAGACGCAAAACCCGGTTGAAGAGCGTCGGGTGAAAACACAACTTGTTGGGACCCGTTTCCGGAGCCCAACTCGAAACGAACGAATCATAGCTTAACTAATATCGCGTCATTTTTTTTTCATTTACCCATCATTCAAAATAATTCCAATTTCCAAATTGAAATTCATCAATCCTTTATAATCAAAATAAATCCATTAATTTATCAAAACTGA
>JANZLH020000015.1:2495810-2527874 GCA_026770325.2 Erythroxylum fimbriatum | reverse complement strand
ATGATAATTAATTAATTTAATAATATAATGTATTATATTATAATCATTGCACATAATAGTATAATTACAAAAGAATAAAAACATGATAATAAAAACAAATATATTTTTATTTTCAGTTTTTATATTATAAATATCAACAAAACAGGTTTTTGTTTTTAGTTTTTTAATTACAAATCTCAACCAAACAGGTTTTTGTTTCTTTTAAGAAAAAAACATAAACCAAAAACAGAAAACAAAAACCAGAAACGACAACAGAAAAACAGAAGTGAAACCAAATGGCCCATAAAACTGGCACACTAAATCATTATGTAAAAAAAACTCAACTTTTTTTAAAAAATTAAAACTACAATGTAACATAATATATCAATGTTTAAGAAAATTTCTTGTACCAAAATTTGTTGAGAATAATGGTAAAAGATAATAGACAATTAAGATGAAAATAAATTTTAAAAAAAATTCTTACCACTTTATTAGTACATAAAATCTATTTATAATAGCTAAATAGAACTCTTAGATAAAGGTAAATTGAATCCTATGTACACAAAGACATTAGAAAAACACAAAAAGTCTTTTAAAAAACTACAAATGTTCTTAAAATGAAAAGAAAAAGATTTGCAGGAATCCAGAATATTACCTTAAAGAATTACTTTTTAACATATTACAAATTAGTTTGACCTTTCCATATTTGAAAGTCAAAGTCAGTTTAAATCTTTTTTTGGGGAAATTCAAGCTTGCATGTAGCTTTTTATGAAGCCCTAAGTCACAAATTTAACAAAGTTGATTAGTAAGTTTTATCTTTTTCATAATAAAATAAAAGCAATTAATATGTTTTTTTGCTTGCATATATATTACTTAGTTTTTTGTACGAGTACAACTGGAAAAAGAGTTTTAAAATCTAATTTTGGTGAAGAATTGTACTATTCTTTAGAAACATATTTCAAAAGTACGACAAGACATAATAAAATTGGAGAGCGAATCTTTCCGCAGACAAAGCTGGGACACTGACATTTTGAGTGTGATTTCTTATTTAGAGTCTGATAGCATCCTACTCCGATAATCGCAAAATTCTAACAGCATCGCTAAGATTAGAAGACTTTTGCAAATTTTTCGTCGAAATGATCGGATTGCATATGGACCAGCTTAATCTGAATCAGCTAGGAATTGACTTAAAGCTCTATCGGAAAGGATTATCTAGTTTGACGAACCAAAACCTAACATCTAGGCCCCTTGAATTTCTCCACCACCTTTTTGTCCTTTTCCTTCTCAACAAAACAAGTTCCAACATTTCTTCTTTCTAATATTTGACAGAAAATCAAAACCTTGTTATTATTATTGCTCATTTGTCCATGTCAAATCTTGTTAACTTCCACATCAGAAAGGAAAATTTATAGAATATGAGTATTAATTAATTACTTTTAACTAATTATTGTTTAATTTATAAATTTATAAAATTAAAAATCCTTTAACTTGCCATAAATTACTCTAATCGCATTTTCAATTTGAATATTAAAAGATTTAATTTTACTCTTAGAACCAATTCCTTTGAACCAAAATAAAGTAATTGTTAAGTTATTATAAACATAAATCCACACTCTACGGAAATTGATCGTTTTATCCAAACAATTAAAAGAAAAAAAACTCGAGGAAAACTTCTCTTTGTACCTCGTTCATTAAATTCCTTCTCATCCTTCAAGAATATTATAACATCTAGTAAGAAGAGAAGTTGGTACTTAGGGATTTTACCATTGTATGAATTCAAACTATTGGTGTATAATCCGCAAATGACGATAACCAATATTTAAATTCAAATATTAGGATAAAGGAACTGTTGTTAGTTACCATGGGATAAAACATGTTATCCCAATTATCCCTATTTCCTTAATTGCCTAATTTGAGCGTACTTGAAAACAACAATTGAGTGACTGACTAAAAAATAAAGTCTACAAAGTGACTGAGTGGTACGTAGGTTATTAGATAATCATAATCTTTCATTATTATTAGATAATCATAATCTTTCATTGTTGATTGAGTAAAGACACTTGAATCAAGTTGAACCTCTCATAGATTCAACACATCAAAAGTCAGGAACTTGGTAAAAGAATCCTCCATTTATTACTTTCGTTGTTTAGTGTTTACAATAAGTTTCTATGTAAATCTTCATTGGTACGAAAGTCCAATCACGATTTTTGTCATGCTCCTCATAAATCTAGATATGTTGTGCATGGTCTCATTAGTTCTTATGCATGATGATGAATAAATGAAAGTACGTATCATATTTAGCTTGATTATGTATATCTTCAATGAACCAAACTTGAGAAACAAGTTTTGTTTGAAGAAATTATTTGACAAATTATTTTTGTTAATTAATCTATGAAAGTGGATATTATTATAAAGTAGCATTCATGAGGATTCTAATGGTACATCACATGTGTAAATTGTATATACAGAATAAGAAATGTGCCATATTGATGTTACCAAGACATTTTTGAAGCACAAAACGTTAATGTCTATTGAAATATTTCGCATTTGTATGATGATGCGTATGATAACATGACATGTATGCTATTTGTTGTTTGTGATATGATTATGTGAATTTTATATTTATCAGATATGATTGATCTTATCATATAAACCAAAAAAAATCAACATATCACATAAATATGTAACATACTGATTTGTGACATTATTTTCATAATATAATGTGTATTAACCCATTGATATGAATGTTATTAGAAACTAGATCTTGAGACGATTCTAACGATATATTATGTTCATAAATTGAAATTTTTGTTAAAAAAATATGATTGTTTGAATGTTTAAAAAGTACTGGTAAAACTCATTTTTACCACTAGACCCCTATGATGATATGTGCTAAGAAATATGTCATGGGAGTCAAATGCTCTATGTCTTGAATGTTTGATAAAGAGTGGACCTGACATATAATTTTTTAAGAAAGACAATTATACTTTTTATAATGTGTAATGTTCTTTTTTTTGTTATTGCTATGGTAGTGTTTGCAGAAATAATAATTTAGAGCACAACCAGTGAAAAGTTAGTGGGAGTTTTAAATATCATATTCTGCCTATGCCAAAATTTAATTAATTTTTTATTTATTTATGTCTTATTTTCATGAAATTGCATGAAAATGGAAATGAATTGTCTATATATATAGATGAAAATTCCAGAAAATTGTAAAAAAAATTCTTGCGATATTTGAATATTTTCTTGACATTATTTTTGCTGGAACTGGTTATATGTGATTATTTGACATTTTTCAAAATTACTTGATTTTAGCAATTTTGTTTAAGGCATGTTTGTAATTAAGCGTAACAAAATTTTAAAACATGCTAGTATGCCAAATACGATGTACATATAAGTGGGATTATATTGAGTTGAGTAAAATTTATTCCTTAATATATGCTTTTTTTTGTTACGCAAAATTATTTAAATAATTATGTATTGAAAACTTTATGATGTTATCTGATTCTGGAGTATCAAAGTCTCCTTGATTCATTTATGTTTCATTATAACTATTTAATATGATTGTTGCTGCAAAATTGATGTATATATGGTGCTAATCGAGATTTATTCAAATGTTACATTGTATTTATTAGATAGCTTCCAAACAAATCATAGTTCTTTAACAAAGGTGAAAGTTTAATAGTGACAATTTTAATATATGGCACCATAAAATTTAGTATGTGCTTGAGGAGCAAGAGGTCCTAGAGGCCTTAACATCTGTGATGGCTAAACCCAAAGAGGGTATTACTGCTCAACACTGCTGAGATCGTGAAGCTTATGACAATTGGAAAAAGAAACGTAATACTGCTCACATCACGTTGCTGAGTAGTATGGAGAATGATCTCATGTGCGAGTATGAGCAATACCCCCACTGCAAATGCCTTGTGGACGGCTTTGAATCTAAAATTTGAAAAGACTTCCATAACTCAACTACGTGGCCTAACTCTCAAATTTGATAGCTACAAAAAAAACATCATGATCATTTAATGAAAAAGCATTTAAGAATCATGCCTGGCATGATATGCGAGCTGAAAGTGGTTAGAAACAATCTTTTTGATGAGTAGCAAATCCAAGCGGTGATTCGATCACTTCCTGATAATTGGGAGCACATGAGGGTCAATCTGACATATACTGACAACATAAAAACCTCTGAGGCTATTGCATGTCATTTAGAGTTGCAAGAGGAGCGCCTAGGGCTGCCAGACCTCCAAATGTGTTAGTTGTTGAGTTTAGTTCTCGTAAGGCATTCAAGCCTAAGAGAAAACATATTAGAGGTTCTTCCAAAGGAAATGATAAATGTAGGTCCAATAAGAAAACCAAACACAAGGTGGAAAATGAGCTTGCAAAAAGGACAAAAGCAAGATGAACTACTACAATTGTGGTCAAATGGGCCATTTCGCTCGTGAATGCACTGAGTTGAAAAAGGTACAAGAGGTATACGTTAACCATATTCCTCATGTTACTTGCTATGTAGCTAATACCGTGTTAGTTGTTGAATCTCTCCATGCATGG
The DNA here is from genome assembly GCA_026770325.2 of Erythroxylum fimbriatum. Lineage (NCBI taxonomy): Eukaryota > Viridiplantae > Streptophyta > Magnoliopsida > Malpighiales > Erythroxylaceae > Erythroxylum > Erythroxylum fimbriatum. The sequence goes on along the minus strand of JANZLH020000015.1, from coordinate 2,523,341 downwards.
ATTACAGACTCAGGTGCAACCAATTACGTCACGAGGGGCCGTGTAGGGTTTGTTGATTATCGTCGAATTTCAGTTGGTAGCATTAAAGTATATATGGGGAATGATTCTAGTGTTAATGTGCAAGGCATCAGCTCTTATAAACTGGATATGCGAAATGGTTGCCCATTGTATCTCCACGACATACTTTATGCTCCGGATATTTGACAAAATTTACGTCCTATTCTTACTTTGCTTAAGCTTAGTTTTCACATGATATTTAAGAATAATCGTTTGGATATTTTCTTTGGAACAATTTAATATGGTTCTGGTTATGTTATGAATCGTTTTATGGTTTTGGATATTATTAATAGTTATAATATTCATAATAGTTCATTTTGTTGCTCACTTCTACTAATAATAGAAATAATGATTCACTTATATGGTATAATAAATTGGGCCATATTGGGTAAGACAAAATGAAAAGACTAGCAAGAGAAGTTCTTTTGGGCCCACTCGCTAAAATATACTTGCCCACGTGTGAACATTGTTTAACAGGAAAGTTAAACCAAAAAACCTTTTACAAAGGCTTAAATTTTCCTTTACAATTAATCCATTCTGACATGTGTGGACCATTAAATATGAAGGCAAGGCATGGTAATTCTTATTTTATCACATTTATAGATGATTATACGCATTTTGGTCATGTCTATGTGATCTCCCACAAATCTAAAGCATTAGATTGCTTTAGAAAATATATTGATGATGTTGAGAATCAATTAAATAGAAAAATAAAAATGTCAAGAACTGATTGAGGCCACAAGTATATCTCTGATCAATTTAAAGAATTATGTGAAAGAAAAGGAATTATCAGACAATAATGATTCTAAGAACTCAGTAACAAAATGGTATAGCAGAATCACACTTTACTTGACATGGATAGGTCGATGATGTTGCAAGCAAATTTGCCTGTTTCCTATTGGGGAGGTGCATTGCTAACTGCAGTCTATGTACTTAATTGTATGCCCTCTAAATCAGTTTCCTCTACCTCTTATGAACTTTGGATTGGTAGAAAATCAAGTTTGGATAATCTGTGACCATGAAGGTTGGGACATAGAGGCAAGAAATGTATCTTTATAAGATATTATGAACACTCAAAAGGTTATGTGTTCATAGGTGAGCAACAAGATAGAAGTGTAATTGAAATTGAGTCACGAAATGTGGAACTTTTAAAAGAAGAGTTTACCAGCAAACGTGAGATGAATGAGAATCTAGAACTCTTTGAACTCAAAGACACTGAGATTGGCACATCTATCAACCCAGTTGAAACTGGGGAATTAATTCCTCAATAACTTAAAGATTGTGGGAGCGACATCCCTTCTAGTTCAGTACAACCTAATAAGTTATGAAGATTTTCATCCTTGAAGGAGCAACCGTGGAAATATTCCCCATCGTCATTTTGGGATTGAGGGCGAATCTTTCATGGCTATTGCTAATGATGGAGATGAGCCTATAAATTACCATGAGGCTATCTCGTCAAAAGCTGGTAAGGAATGGAGTAATGCTAGGAAGGATGAAATGAAATCTATAAAGACCAACAAAGTATGGGACTTGGTTGATCTTCCTTATAGGAAAAAAAACTATTAAGAACAAATGGGTTCTCAAGATCAAATGCCAGGTAGATGGTTCCATTGAAAGGTACAAGACTCGACTTGTAGCCAAAGGTTATACACAATAAGAGGGTATAAATTATGAGGAAACTTTTTCACCAGTGGTTAGGTTTGCCTCAGTTTGTCTTATTTTGGCCCTTGTCGCATATTTTGATTTGAAACTTTACCAAATGGATGTTAAGACTGTAGTTCATAATAGAGAACTAGATAAAGAAATATATATGCAATAACTTGTTGGTTTTGTTCCAGAAGGCCAAGAGCACAAAGTTTGCAATCTCAATCGGTTTATTTATGGCTTAAAGCATTCATCCAAACAATGGTATCTTAAATTTCATCAAGCCATAGTAAACGATGGGTTTATGATGGTTGAGGAAGACCATTGTGTGTATCTTAGGCGTTCTAAGAGAATTTTCATAATTCTATCATTATACGTGAATGATATTCTGTTAGCCTAAAATGACAATGAGTTGATAGTTATCACTAAATGGTGGTTGTCCTCAAAATTTTAAAATGAAAGACATAGGTGAAGCAAATTATTTAGTTAGAGTGAAAATCTTTCGTGATTGCTCTAAGAGGTTCTTGGTTTGTCACAAGAGACTTACTTGAGACAAATATTTAAACAGTTTCAAATGCACAATTGCAAACTCATTGATACTCCTGTGGTAAAGGCGAATCCTTAAGTCTTAATAATTGCCCTAAACACTTGAAGAAAAGGAGAAAATGAGTTGTGCTCCATATGCGAGATTCATGGGTAAATTGATGTATGCCACGATATGCACCTAACCTGACAAGCAGTGGCACAACAAGATGTGGTTTTACAACACATTTCTACGTACCAAATGGTTACTAACCATTTGACTAAACCTAAATCCAGAGATATATTTTTGGGTCATGTTTAGACATTAGGATTACGTAGGATTTGAGCTTATGATGCACAATGTAAACACCACTTAATCTTTTGAATTATTGAATAATATCGTGATTTTATCATCTTTATGTATTTGCATGCATTGGTGATAGTTAGCACATATATGTCTGTTTTTTATAAAGAAACAAGATGGTTGACTCTATCACACTAGTAATTATCCTTTTAAGCGCTATTGAAGGTGAGCAAAGGATGAGACACTTATATTGTGACCTTGCCTAGATGTCAAGATGAGATCTAATAGTTAGATTACTTATGGAGCACCCATAATCCATATATGCTTTTCTTTAAGCTGGATGCAAGATATTTAGTATATTTGATTGAATTAAAGAACATAGAAAGATCTCGAGTAAGGCGCTTGAGCAACGACTTCACAAAGATTTGTACGATATCTTGTTTGATATATTGTGGTTCTGCCTGATTCTGACAGAACGGAACGTTGCCGTTTGGATCCATGAGTCGGCTGTTCTCTGTAGTGACTTTGACGTTGAGATCCCTGCAAAACAAAGAAGGCACGTCGGGGGTTGTGTCCCGATTAGCCCCTCCGACGCTCAAGTTAGTCTTTTGGTGAAGGTGAGGCTGCTGAATATAGAGAGAGCTAGGTTATGATTGCATACCTTTGTCACGGTAGAACTATACCTTATATATGGAGCAATAGCTAAGTTTAGGTTTAGGTCTTTACGTGTGCATGGGAGTCTCTCTCATGCGGACAGGCTAAGGGGGGCATGGATCGGGCTTGGGCTTGACCTCTTTAACGAATGGATCGATCGGCCCACGGGTTTTGTGACTGAGTCCAGACCCAACACGACTGACCCGACCATATATAATTATATTTTATTTGCAAATTGTCATAAAAAAAGGCATAAAAGTTGTTAAAGAAATGATTGACCAATCAGAAAGAACATATACAAATGGAAACTCATTTAGAAATGACTAGACATTATACTTAAAATTAAAATGTGAAGGATTAAAAATAGAAATTGATTTGGTAGAAATTTAAAAAACAATAGAATATTATGAAAATAATATTCTTCTATATGTATAAAAACTTCAAAAACAAATCATGGATATACAAGATATGATAGAAAACCCTGAACAAATTAGAAATAGAAAATAAACCCAATAAAAGTCCTATGGAAAGAAGATATTTGATCTAATTTTAAAAATGAAAATACCTCCTAATTATATATAAAATGAAAAATTTTATATCAGCTTCTAATTCAAAAATTGAAGGCTTAAATGCACAGATAGAAAATTTAAACGTAGAAACTTTAGCACATATAAAAACCGATTTAGTTAAACAAGAAGTTGATTGAAATCTTAATATTCGTGATATACCTAGTACATCTAGGAATTCACCTCTTAGGTATCATTCACAAAGTTTTAATAAACCTAATTTAGGATATATTGGAATTCATATGATAACTAAAGATAACGATCGTTTACTCCTATAGATAAAATAAGAACGGAAGCTATAAATCCTTTTGGAATATATTTAGATATAGATTGCATCCAAATATAGAAGAAGTGATAGATAAATAGGATATTGCTTTATGAGTAGCTACTGCTATTACTAAAATGGATTATGAAACAAAAAGACAAATTTTAGAAAAAAAATTCAGTCGTTAGTTTCCTCATATTCAAGAAAAATTTAGATGAAAATTCAAAAAACTCTATATTTATTCTGGATAATAATATAGCAAGTTTAATAACTTGAGTAACTAAAACTTTTCGACTGGAATTTGTTAGAGAAGGAAATATTTTAAAAGAAACAACTACTATAAGAAAATATGATTTAGAATTACAAAGACTACAATTATGTGATGTGTGTGAGAACAATATATATATTTATATTTTCTTAGATTATTATTACCATATTTGTAATGAAGTAGATAATACACAACTTTATTTAAAAATGTTTTACTCAAAGATTCCTTATCCTCGGGGAACTATATTAGAGGCAACTTACAATCTACAATCCTGGACTTGTGGATACCCAAGGAGCAAGAATCTCTTTTTTTAAAGATAAATTAAGTGAATGGTGTGATGATGCTATATTATTAAAGAAAAGTAAAGGAACAAAGAAATAATCTTCTTTATGTTGTTCAGATTTTAAAATGCCTATTATGATAGGATGTGATGGTCCTTATTATCATAATAATATAAAAAGAAAAATAAAAGAAAGAAACATTTTAAGAAGCATAAAGCAAAATATTATAAGAAAAAGGAAGGATATAAACCCAAAAAACATATGATCAAAAGAAATAAAAATATTAATGAATGTTAGTGTTATTATTATAAAGAAAAAGGACACTACGCTAATGAATGTCCTAAAAGATTTAATAAAAAGAAAATCAAAACAAATAATGAAATAAATTAAATGATAGAAAATGAAGATTTTATTAGAATTAATTCTTTTGAAGAATGCTCTTCTGAAGAAAGTATTTTTATAATAACAAATACAAAAGAACCTCAAACTCTAAAATAAAGAGTGAAATAATTTCATCTTCTAATGCTCAAATTGATAAGCAAATAATAGATAATGTAGTGGAAACTTTTGAAAAATATGGATAGTCAAGAAGCTCTTATTGATAAAAAAAATGCTTTAAAAGATTCATAAACAAATTCTTACAGTGAGTTTCTATGACATTTCTAGAAAAAAAAAAAAAGGGTTAAAATCCAGAAAGCACCATATGTTCTATGATATTAATCTTTGAAAAAAAACCTATATATTAGTTTAACTTCTAATAAAGTGATCATTCCTCTACTATCTAAAAGAGCTATTTTCTAAAAACTTGATCATATTCCAAAAGAAACTAGGGATAAAATAGGTTAGGTGCCTATTGTATCTACTTTTAGAGGAGGAATAGATAGTCCTACAAATTTAGCAATATTAGATAATCAAATCCACAATAGAAAAAAGGCCGGTACGGGAAATTTGAGATGCAATCTTCGATATCAAAAACTTATGTTTAATATCTATCCTAAGACGTCTTATAATATACAAGATAAAGATTTTGATAGAAAACTCTCTTTAATCAAATATTTTAAAAGAAAATAGTTAATTAAAATGGATATAGACCATATTCTATTATATAAATGATATCTTATGCCTTATCAAATACTCATCATATGGAATGTTTTGCGTACAAAGATATTATTGACTTCCCAAAATTATTTTATGATGTTGGAAGACCATATCCTCCTTATATTGACAATATATAAGACCTTGAAGATGATTTTTCATTAGATTTACAACAAAACCTTTACTAACTTCTAATTATAAATTATTACCTATATTATCTTATTCAGAAACTTGTGTTTTAAGCAATAAATGATATCCTAATACTTTGATAAGAGCTGATAGAAAGATAAGCTCCAATTATAAAATTAAAGGAGAATATTTTGATGGTAGAAATTTTATTCCCCGTAACATCTTAATTGATACCGGAGCTAGTGGGAGTTATACTAATCATAATCTAATACATAATTTATGAAGTGTCCAACTAAATGAACCTTATCAATATATGATTTCAATGGTGAAATTATTAAGATAGGAGATAATAAAATACCTATAAAGATTCGTTGAAATTGGCCAAACTCGTTAAGAACTTAGTCATCTATTATTGGATGAAAAGTGCCTTGTCTAACTTTTTCTCATAAACCATTTCCTTAGTTGTCCATTGCTCTATGACTATGTGAACCGATGCAATTCATTAGCTAAGCATGTCACCTCACTATTGGCCAAACACGAAACTAGCTCATTACACGAAGTTTATAACTATTTTCCCCTTCATATTCTATGAAAAGCCGTATGTTACACTAGATAATGTAAATGGGTGTGTCTTCTTCTCTCTCGGGTGATCACTCTTCATAATCATCTCTCCAGCACTAGTCCTCATGCGGTGACGGAGCCAAGAATTTAAGATAGGGGGTCCAAGAATTAATTTTTTAAAATTTTGAGGAGCCCAGTACACCATTGACCCTTAAATAACTCTATTTATATATATATATATATATATTAAAAATAATTTTTTAAAAAAAAACTTGGGGGCCCAGTGACCCCCCAAATATATATGTATCTCCGTCACTGTCCTCATGGTCTTTGATTTGTAGCGCCCTATCATTCTCACATTTTCCTTCCTCTCATTCTCAACTTCATCAATCATATCTTACTTGCTTTCTGTCACAGTTGCTTCCCAGCTATTACAATATCCTACATTCCACCTCACCTTCATTTCATCAATCTGTCGTCACCATATTTTCCTCTTATTCTGCATTGTCCTAAGTCATCCCTTTGCTTACATTCTTGCACATGTCTTTACCTGCCTGGCTGGCTTTTCTCCAACAATCCATAACTCCTACCTATAGGCACTCTACAATTCTCGCCTTTGAGTTTAAATTGCTCAAAGGCACCCATTGAAGAACCTCCAGCTTCCACTTCTACAAACACTCCCTCTATAAGCCTCAACATATCTCCCATTCACAAAACATGAACTCAAGGACACTGAAAATCAATTCAAATGGGAAAAAATGAAAATCTTTTTCAACATTGAATAAATCTAAAAGGTCTCTAAAAATGTTAAATATGTTTAAAGGACACTGAAAATTTAAGTGTCCTTTTCTAAACAAACTTCTTTAAAGCTTAAAAATTACTCCTTATTGCACTTTTCAATTATCATATAAATAAAATTACTTAAAAATTACTCCTCAAAGGGTGTGGCTCGATGGTTGAGAGCGAGGCTTGATTTCGGTTAGGTCTCAAGTTTGATTCCCTGAAATTACTAATTAATAATCTTTTAGTGTCCTCCTTTAAATATACTTTTTTAAAGTTTAAACATTACTCATTAACACACTCTTCAATTATCCTAAATAAAATTACATATCTATACTAAATTACTAATTAATAACTTTTTAGTGTCCTTTAATTATGCTTCTTTAAAGTTTAAATATCCCTCTTTAATATGTTCTTAAATTATCCTAAATAAGATTACTTATATATGTCATTAATAACTTTTTTAGTGTCCTTCTTTCTTTAAATATACTTCTTTAAACTTTAAATAAACTTTTGTTATGTTTTGATCGCAAATACTAATATTATTAATGTCCCAAACAATTGAAAATTATATCTTCTTCTTCTTATTTTTAAGTTTTACTATTTATATCAAATATGATCTAAAATGCAACATCCCAAAAAGAAAATTCTAATTAAAAATTTTGGAGAGGCTATAATTAAAATAAAATTAAAAAAAGCAACATGCATTGCTTTTGTCTTAATAGGTGGCTAGATGCTTATCACAAAACATCAGAGTCAAAAAGCTCCCCACATCTCTTGCTTATTCCCTTTGGTGTGTGATCTGTTCTCTGCACAGAGGGTGATGTTATTGGAAATTTTGAAAGGGTGTAGGTATGCATTTTATTTAACCATAACCCACAAATGTTTTTTTTTGTGCCCTCTCTGTTCCTTGTATTCTTTTTGTTTCAATTCATTATGTCACTTAACGATTTGTCTTTGTATGTTATAAATTAGGTTCCTCGTGATCTCCATCTGCAAGTTAGGGAAGGGAAGATTCCGACATGCTCTAATGATTGAACTGCATTGAGTATGTAATTTCTTTATGATTATGACTTCTCAAATACTACCCAGGATATGTTATTCCAATGCTTTATTTCCCTAGCTATTTGGTTTCAAGATTCTCCATTGATGTTTGTTCACTAGACTGGTGGAGAAATCTGATTGGTTCTCCACCGACCCCATGAAGCAAATCCAAAAGTGCTTAGAGGAATCTTGCTCAAGCTTCAATAGGAAGATAGACCACCCTTTGTTGTACCTATCAGTGACCTAGTTCTTGCCAAAGAAGAATAGTACATAGTTTACAGATCAAGAAGAAACCAACTGATTTATTCTTTCACATGCTCATTTTCATTAATAATGGTCAAAAATAAAAGTGAATAGAAAATCAGGTCAGGTCAGTTCAGTTCGTGCATAATCCACTCAAATTGACCAATCCGATCTGATTTCAAAAGTAGTAATTTGTCTTGGTTGTTCACTAAATGCTAGAGGAAGGAAGGAAGCTAAACTAGGGATTTAGGTTTTCTTGTTTTGTATTTTATTTTTATTTTTAAATATTAATTTACTTATGTAAAAAAAATTATAATCCATTTATCATTTGCGTGGCAAATATAGCTATTATGACTTGTCACGTCAACATAGTTAAGAAAAAATATAGCTGCCGAGTACTGAGTAGGCAGATGAAAAGCGACAATTTTGTCATGAATACTTTGGTTCACTTCGGAATTGAATACTGTAACTCAAAATCGTAAAACTTCGGACCTATTATCTATTCATTAGTTTCAATGATAAATAAATTACCAAGTATCCCAAACCCAAATACATACAGCACTACTGTCTACTGGTACACTTTCCTTTTGTTGCGTTTTACTTACGAATCCATGTTAGGTGCAAAATACAATAACAACTTTTGGCTTTAGAAAATTAAGCAAGACACCGGCGTTTTCTTCAACAATTGAATTGAAGCAGCTGATTTCCAAATCAAACACTAATTAGAACTCCACAGCTATTACTATGGGCAATTTCTATATTTATAACTTGAGCCAACTTTATCGGTACTCAAAAATGGTAACAGTCCACCAATAGAACATTCTGCCAAGAACCCCAGATATTGGCTCCAGCAACATATTCAACTACAGGTAAAATTGAACTCAAATGCTATGTGAAAAATGTGAAAAAATAATCCCGTGTCTTAACTTTAACAAGAATCTTGTCACTGTTCAGCAACCCTTACTAACTGTAGAATTATGATTCAAAAAAATATAATAATGCACGCCTCTCCTCCCTGTGCAGTAGGTACAGTGAGAACAAAAATGCCAGAAATAACCTTTCAGCTCGGATTCAAGCACCTTCAACAATAAAATAATTCAGAACTACAAGTCAAGTGAACAAAGCTTGTAACTTTTCCAAATATAAGACGGTTAAGTAACCAGGTGAATGAGTACCAGTAAATTGGAAACAGCAGTGCTGATATTTGTGCATCAACTGCTTCCCTTCTGCTTTAGGGTGATCTTATCTCCCAGGCTGAGTGCAATCCCCTGGGTCTTGCTCCTTATCCTAATATATCCACTGAGCTTCCCACCTGACTGTTTCTCGATGCTGACATTTACCAGGGCATCCTCTCCAAACACACTCTTAGCATATAAGTTAGCTGCCAGAAATCCGCACTCACCATCCAACGCAGCCCTGAAAAATCATAAAATATTAGATCAAGTAGTGCTAGTGCTTATATAAATAAATGAGAAATGGGAGAAATGTCTACAAAAACTTAGTCGTGTTAGTTAGGACAGGTATAAAGTACGCTAATAAAACTTACGGTGCAGTGAGACAGTTCATATTGGTTGATTTGATGATGTGGTCAAGAAAGTCCTTCTCTTCCTGAATTGTAGTGTTAACAGCAACCTGAAACACAAATTACAAAAGCCTCCAACTTATAGTAAGTTAATGTTGGGAGTACGAAACTAACAACTCTATAACTGCCAACCTTGTCTTTCACTTCAACAATAATGCACATCTTGTACAAGATGTAACATTTGAACATTGGCTTGACATATGACTAAAAAGTAACACTAATATTGAAAAAAAAATCCGTCAACGTCAATGTCCAAAGTACCTTGTTTTCCCATTCAAACTCCGCCCACATAGTTCTGAAAGCTGCATCTGTACAAACTGCTGGAGAAATGTAGTCCATAATATCAATGTGTATGTCATTGAGGACAACAACAGTCCGCTCAAGTACATTGGATGTCTCGTACACAATATTCCCAAAAATAACACCAGTCTCGGTTGAAGACACCTTGATGTTAGCCTTTATTTGCTTGCTTGATTCTGGAGCTAGAGTATAATTTTGAGGGCGTTCAACAAGCTTGAGATCACCCATGGTTGCCAATTCCAAACATAGGTTCTGAAGAGTCTCCTTTGTCCTGTTGATTACTGTAACATCAAGTACAATGTCATAGTGATGAACAGTCACATATGCTTCAGCATAAACAGGATCACTAAAACCAGTGAGTTGAAGGATGCGATTAAGCTTATTGGCATCATCCCCATCCTTAATGAACTCCCCAGTAGCACGTTTCAAATCATCTTGAACTTCATCTTCCAACTCCAGCTGGCTCATACCCTGAAAATTAGATGAAGTTTGAAACCATAATATGAAACCAAATTTTATGACAAATCCTAAGAAACCAATCAAAGTTTGGGTGGATTTGTCAAATTATAACATTTAAGATGCATAAGACCTGATTAAGATAGTCAAACTAAATAAGAGTGAACTGACAAAGTGCAAGCTACCAACAAACAGAACTACAGAAACCACAAATCATTGTCCAACTAAGCAAACCCTTACTGACCTTCCTGCTCTTCAAATGATAGAAGTCAATGAGGTCATCTGGTTGTGAATGAGAAACTTGGGCCTTCGCCTTTTGCTCCTCGGTTTCCCTCAACTGTTTCTCTGAAAGCATCTTTACAAAACTCTGACGACAAGATTGCAACCATATCTTTCTGATCTCATCACCAGTATTGCACAGTAATCTTATACAAAGTACTATTCTATCATAAGAATCACTATCAATTGGATGTGGCAGAACTGGAGATTGACCAAGTTGAAGCATAGAAACCATTATCAACAGAGCCTGTGTGGATGCTTTATTCACTTCAACTTTAGAAGTCTGCACCTCTTCCAGTCTCAGAACAAGCTTTGACAGGGTGCAGGCCACAACAGCTCCAAGGAAAAAATCACCAGTGAGAAGAAGGGATCTCAAGTTTCCAGAAGAAATTGATCCCTGAAGAATAGTAGGTGGTGAGAAAGCAGTTTCGGAAGCAGCACTCTGTGTTGCGTAAGTCCCATCAGAAAGTATAGCTGGTCTTCTTGAAGAAACATGATTTGAAGTAACAAGTTGAGGCTTCTTAGAAGCATCAGTAGCTTCTGGTTCTTCTGAAACTGAATAAAATGGTAACTCTCCAAGGCACTGCTTAATGGCTGCAATGCCACTCTCAACTTCAGAAAGGGACAGACAATACTCTCCAATAATCCACAGCGCACAAGAGCAAACTCTTGCAGCTCGTATCTGGTAGAAAGTATCCAGCAGCCTTGTTATTATTGAGACTCTAAGTTTAGGGTTGGTTTCAATTATTTCTCGTACAAAAACAACTACGTCTATAGCAGAAGCAACATTGCTGTCGCCTAGGAAATCCATCAAGAGATGGACCACTGTGCTAGCCACCTCTGGGAACTTAATAGCACAAGAATGGATGGCTTGAATAAGCATTTGTCTGTACTCACCGTTCTTCTCAAGCTCTCCACCCTGAGTCTTAACAACTTCCTTCTTCAACATAAGTACAACTTCATTGATGTTGCGTGGCGTGATCAAATCAAGCACAATATCAAGTGTCTTCCTCTGGATGTCAAGATTTGGGCTGGACAGGGCCCTGAGAACATCCATAACCATATCAACCATTACATCTCTATGTGATGCGTTGAGCTCAATCAGCCGATCAAGGACAATAAGTTTTACATTGTTGTCACTCTGAGAAAGAAGAAGCTGGCAATAGGTATTGGCTGCAGCTCTAATAGCAGTGGGTGCAGAAGATAAAGAAACAAGTGTGCCAGCACATTCATAAATAACTGCACTAGAAGGAGCATTCAACAAAGATATAATGATCTTTATGTATTTCCCCTTCTCCCCACGATTAGTTCTACAGACTTTCCGGATCAATTCCAACACAACCATCTGAAGCAATTCACCCCAATCAGAGATCTTGTCAACATGAGTCACAAGGTAATTAATGGCTCGATCTTGTGCACAATTAAAGAGCATGAGAAAAGCATTCCTCTTAGCTGATTGATCTTGCTCTGTTGACAGAACTTTCTCAATCATGTCAGGTGCATCAGCCAAAAGCTGCTCACCCTGCGGAAGTTTATATATGGACATAACAGCTAAAATAGCATTCCTCCTGATATAAGGATGCCTATGCTCCAAATTCTGCAAAACTGATGGGATCAGAGGCTCAATTATTTCAGTCTCATTTAAGCGGCAAAGAAATCGCAATGTAACCCCACGAATGTATTCATTGGGGTGTTGAAGATTGTTCCTCAAATTTTGGCATATCAAGATCATTTCTGGCAACACCCTACCCTTGGCATCAGTTTTGTCAATTATCTCCAAATACAGAAGCAAGAGCCTTTGGACTGTGTGGTCCTCAGAAGGCAAGACATATCTAACAATTGTAATGAAAAGCTGAGGCAAAGTTTCACCATTCAACAAAAGACTGACTGCTTTCTTCATTGCATCAATCTTTGCTGGCACGTCATTGCCTTCAAGAGCTTCCTTAATCTCATTCGCCATTGCCGGCGTTCCTTTGTCAAAGTGAACAAGCAATGTACAAGACTTCTCCATCGCCTGCTGTTTTCTGGTAATGCAATAAATTAAGGTTCAGAGAAAAATAAACTATTTACAAGTACAATGGTAAAAAATAAATTGTTAAAAAAAAGGAAGAAGACAAAAAGAATATGTAAAAAGACACTGGATGCATACAAAATATGAAGAAAGCAAATGCACTTAAACAATAAGGAAAGCAAAGCTTAATAGATGAAACCCTCCAAACAATGTTAACAAAGAATGCAGGAAAAGTAAGACCCAAAAAAATTTAATCACTTAAGCACAAAATAAACAGTAATTCTTAGGAGTTCCAACCCTCACAAAATCCGTAGTTTGTGACCACATTTAACAGTGAGCAGATCTTTCCATAAGCATGTAATTCACATTTATCTGAAAAGGCACTAATTCTAAAGAGAGATAAGAGTTGGAATTAGCAGTAAATGCGCCTAAAAGCTAGCAACGATATCAGATCTAAGACTATAAGTCAGAGTTATAACCTAAGAACTTTGATTTCTTCAACTCATGGACATGTCCAGTAGATCAGCTTCATGGACATGAAATCATAATGTGTCTTACAAAGACAAACCCCAACGATGTCGTGAGCACTTTTATCCCCTAGTTCTACAGCAAATGACCAATTGAAAGAGCGAAAAGACTCCCAATCAGATCAGATACCGATTCAAGACCTAAATTCAACGGCATGAGCAACAACCAACAATCCAAAACAGCTAAAAAAGTAATTTGGTTGGCGAGGAGAAAGAAAGAAACAGTAGAGCAAGTTTCCAAAGAAATCCGTCGAACGCAAATTAGGCAAAGAGGATAGATAGAGAGAAAAGCACCTTGCAGCGATGAGATCCGAGGAGAAGAGGTTAAGGTGAGAGGAATTGGAATTGGAATTGGAATTGTATAGTTCTCAGTGGGATCGACTGAAAATCATGAGCACCAAGCTCAGTTGAGAAATGAAATTGCTGGCATCGAAGATCTTAAGTCTTAACCCTGTTGGACCTTATTATCGAAAAAAGCATGGAAGGGGCAAGGCTTCTGGATAACTCCCTCCAGGGCTTTTGGTAAATACCGCACTTTAATTCATTGCCTCTTCAGCTCATTAGCGGTTTTGGACATAAGCCCACGGTGTCGTGTGAGCGTGTCAGGTGACCATATCTTACAAGACCACGTTCAACTTGAAAGCCGAAACTACAACAAACTCCTTTAATCTTAAAAAGGCGCTTACGACGTACGTCTTAACCATCACTGCCCATGATATCCGATTATCTGATTATTAGACCATGGGCATAAGCTAGTAATTGGCTTCTTTTCCTTTCTCTTATTGTTTCCTATTCGTGACAAATGTTCTCTTGTTAGTAGCTGGGTAGATTCTTGACTTCTTTCATTGATTTTCATGTGATCTTCTGGAATCGGGACTTTCCTAATCCTTCATCTTATGGTTATCTCTTAATAGAGTTAGACTTTCGTAGCATATCCATAAAAAAGGAATCTAGGTGATGGCGTGTCAAACCAGTAAAAATAAATTCCTACTTTAGAACACTTAAACGAGTAAAGTGATGAATATGGTCGAACTACAGAGACTAATGTAGCAATTGTTTATTTGTATGAAATCAAAAATAAAAATAAAATAAAAATATAAAAATAATTGATTTGAGGATGATTAATTTTAAAACACGAAATCACGCAAGAAGAAATTAAAAATAAAGATTGAAAATAATATAAAAAAAGCTTAGCCAAGGTACTCTCCCGTTTGATACCGTAATTCGATCATAGATTCAAAAATATAAATTTTGTTCATTCTTATAGACAAAATTATAGCAGACAGTGAACAGTATAAATCTACCAATTCATCCGTAATTATTCGATAACCCCGAGTAAAGCTCTGCAGATTATTACACTAACCAATTAGACTATTCCCGAGTAAAGCTTCGCAGAATATAATCTATGGCAGCAATAGGCTCTAATGGACCCTCGTCTTAGCCAACAGAATCGGAAAAGCCGCAATCTATTTAGACTAAAATATTTAATCTCATTAATTTCTTAATTGAAATTATTCGCCACTTCGATAGACAGCAATCACGGATTAACTAATCTATTCGGCAATTTATCATCAAATCAATCAATTAACAGGTTTCATTAATCAACAAACTCCATGATAATAAATCGATTAAAGTGCAGAGATTAAATAAACATAAGAAATAAACGATAACAATTAAACCATAGGAGTCTCATGAACTACATGCATCAAACATAAAGTACTCTGTCTAGATTAAAAATTAGCCACACATAATATTAATCTCTATCAATTAAAGCTGAAATTGACAAATTAAAATTGAAATCCAACCTTCGCTAAAGCTGCTGCCCACTGTCGTGCCTCAAGCCTTAATCCCACCTGAAACTCACTTCAATGTTGGTCTACTTTCTATCTACTGTAGCTGTTGTTGCCGTCACTATTTAGAGCTGATTGTGTTTCTTCTCAGCTGCCGAAAACTCCAAGTTGCTGCCATCCCCACTCTTTCAATGATTGTTGAAAATTGAAATCTCTCTAGCTTCTCCTACTCTACCGCCGCAATCTCTGACTTTTGATGATAAAAAACTCAAAGCTGTCGTAGTCACTCAACAGTATTCCCTCAAAGTTGCTGCCACTCTTGTGATTGTCAATAATAATATCGATGCTTCTCCTTTATCTCTCCAAGTCCCCCCCTCCTTTAGCTGCCGTCAACTCCTTTCTTTTTATATGTCTCCCATCCCTAGGTTTTTATCTCTTTTCATTAAATAAAGTGGGCCTCCCCCTTGTGACCATTAAAAAAAACCTACTCCTTTAAAAGACACCTTATGCCTCCACTTTCTATTTTATGCGGCCCACTAGTGCCACTGTGGGCTCCTCATTTACTTACCATTTAATTCCCTTCTGTTGTGTTTTACCGTTTGGTGCGTGGCTGTCTTGAATTTTGTTCCTCTTTAATTCATAAGTTGCTTGTATTGCGTGTCACAATTACTCCTCCAGCGGATTTAATTCTCTAATCCCACATGCCTGCTTTAATTCATTTTGCTCCTGCGTTTGGCCCTCGTTTTTATTCTACTCCGCGTGACTTCCTTGTATTTGTTGTTTCCCATTTAATTTGCCTCTAGTCTCCTCCTGTAGCTAATTGTATGCGTGTCTGCTGTAGCTAATCGATTGGACAATTAAAATGTCTCTAGCTTCCACTTCTCTCCAACCTTCAACATGGTTGTATTGAAATCTTCAGTTCCAAATTAACCAATTTCACTCCAAATTGCATCACTTTGTATTTCGTCACCTAGAACATTCAAAGACACAAATTACCATGGAAACACAAGCAAAACATCACAAAAGTCTACCAAAAGAACAAAAAATACAAAGAATTAACATGACAAAATGCAAGTTATCAGTACATATTTTATTGTCTTAACCATGGTACAAGAACAGTTGAGTCTGGTAATGTTAGGTTCATTGAAAATGGACAAATCAGTGGGATTGGGCAACCATGAAAGGTGGATATTCAAGAGATTCAAGTGGAAAATCCTTCACCTAATGTCTCTTCTCAAGTTGTTATTGCTCTTGTTGTATCATAGCTACGCAATATATCGGACCAACAAGTTAATATTCCAAACCCACAAGAAGAGAATGTCAATAATGAACTAGTAAGTAATGTGCAAGTCACAAATGATCAAGTGATACCACAGGAAATAGTACTGTGAAGAAAAGGCCAGCTATATCAGATAACTATGTGGTGTATTCACTTGAGTATGAGTGTGACTTGAGCATTGATAAGGATCCAGTCTCATTTAAAGAAGTCGTGAAATGTAATAATTCTGAAAAGTGGCTCAATGATATGAAAGAAAAGTTAAAATCTATAGATGATAATCAAGTCTGGGACCTAGTTGGGTTACCTGAAAGCTCAAAGCAAGTGGGTTGTAAATGGGTCTTTAAGACCAAAAGGGACTTGAAAGGTAATATTGAAAGGTACAAAGCCAGACTTGTAGCCAAATGTTATACTAAAAAAGATGGTGTTGACTCTAAAGAGACCTTCTCTCTAGTTTCAAAGAAGTACTCTTTAAGAATTGCTATCACATTGGTAACTCATTATAATTTAGAGCTTCACCAAATGGATGTAAAGACCGTTTTTCTGAATGGTGACTTAGAAGAAGTTTATATGGACCAACCGGAAGGTTTTGTGACTACAGAAAAGGAAAATATGGTGTGTAAATTAAAGAAGTCAATATATGGTTTGAAATAAGCTTCCCAAAAATGGTATCTTAAGTTTAATGATACCATTACCTCTTATGATTTTATAGAGAACACTGTTAATAGGTAAATCTATATAAAGGTTAGTGGGAGAAAGTTCATTATTTTGGTACTATATGTTGATGATATTCTTTTGGCTGCTAATGATTTGGGCTTGTTACATGATGTAAAGAAATTTCTTTCTAATAACTTTAAAATGAAAGATATGGGTGAGGCATCCTATGTGATTGAAATAGAAATATTATGTGACAGAACACAAGGATTGTTATGGTTGTCTCATAAAGGATATATCAGTAAAATATTAGAGAGATTTAAGATGGAAAAATGCTCAGCAGGGGTAGTTCCAATTAAGAAAGGGGATAAATTTAATGAAATGCAATATCCTAAGAATGATTTGGAACGAAAGGAAATGAAATTTATTCCCTATGTAACTATAGTTGGGAGTCTGATGTATATTCAGACTTGTACTCGACTAGATATCAGTTTTGTTGTTGGAATGTTAGGCCGATATCAAAGTAATCCCGGATTTGATCACTGGAAAGCTGCAAAGAAATTTCGTAGGTATTTACAAGGCACCAAGGATTACATGCTCACATACAGGAAATCAAATCACTTAGAAGTGATCGGTTATTTAGATTCGAACTATGCTGGTTGTGTAGACTCAAGGAAATCTACCTTTGGTTATCTATTCCACTAACAGGAGGGGCAATTTCTTGGAAGAGTGGAAAGCAGTATGTCATTGCTACTTCCACTATAGAGGTTGAATTTGTGGCATGCTTTGAGGCCACTATTCAAGCATTGTGGTTGTGAAACTTTGTCTTAAATCTAGGTATTGTCGACAGTATGGCTAAACTGTTAAGAATTTATTGTGATAATTTTGTAGCTGTCTTCTTTTCTAAAAATGACAAGTATTTTAAGGGTGCTAAACACATAGATTTGAAATACTTGTCAGTCAAAAAAGAAGTGCAAAAACATAAAGTGTCAATTGAGCATATTGGAACTGATTTGACGGTAGCGGATCCGTTAACTAAAGAATTGCCGCCTAAAATATTTACTGGTCATATTAAAAAGATGAGCATTATAGATAAGTCCTTGTTAGCATGAGATCATATTATGTATGTACATATGTTTTGCTATTATTGTTTTGACACTTATGAATTCAATTAATGTTATCTTTTTGCTCATTTGTTAGTTATCACATTATGTTGTATGCACGCATTGTTTCATTGTGATGTCAAATTATGTTTTGAAAAAACATTAAAGTTGAGAATTACACTATTTCTCAATTACAGTTATTTTGAGTTGAGATGATTGTGTGATACATAGAAGGAATTATGTCGTTAGATGACTTGTGACCGCCATGATCCCATTATTTCAATTCATTTAAGTTTGATGGATTGACGAATACAATATATGGTACACTTGTGTTATCGGATCATCAAGTTGTAACATGAGCCAAGTGGGAAATTGTTAGATTAATTTTAATAATTAGTGTGGCCCTTATTACTTTAATAGATTCTAATATAAAGTTGGGCCCAAAATAACGGTTATTGGGCTTGTTAAAGGTTATTAGAATCATTAGGGTTAATTAACAATAAACCCTTCCTTCTCCCTTCAGCAGAAGTTACGTTAAAAGATATCAAAGAATAGACTGAGTATAGATTAAGGGTAGTATTTCTTTCGTTTGTTAATAGCGCGAATCTTAAGGCTTTCGAAAGTGTTGAATCAATTGTATCATAAACAATCTTAGATGAATTTTAGACTTGAATTATT
The DNA here is from genome assembly GCA_026770325.2 of Erythroxylum fimbriatum. Taxonomy (NCBI): domain Eukaryota; kingdom Viridiplantae; phylum Streptophyta; class Magnoliopsida; order Malpighiales; family Erythroxylaceae; genus Erythroxylum; species Erythroxylum fimbriatum. The sequence continues at coordinate 2,504,272 of JANZLH020000015.1, read as the reverse complement.
GCTTAGAATTGTTAAAGAATTGATTTACAATTTTCTCACGATCGGCGACTATGACTTTCGAACTTTTCTTAGTGTTTGGTGTAATCCCTGACCTTTTTACGTCCCAACTATATAAGAGATTGTGTGTACTCCCGGAGTATCTCAGAATTGAGCTAATCGACCTCGAACCTCCATTGTTTGGAATCGACTTCCAACAAAATCTTAAACGGATCACCTTCTATTATTACCATACCTGCTATTACCTTTTTTAACCTTCCATTACTATACCTTCAATTAAAAGTTGTTTCATAGTTACTATAATAAGAAAAATCAAATTTAAGACATAAAAGTGCATTGAATCTTCGTATTGATTATAAGTATTCATAACAAATCTGCTCTTAGACACAATAGGATGAAGGCAAATAGTTTTAACTTTTAAATAACGCGTTCTCATCAAAAGTACCCAAATACACCTCATGTACTTCGCATAGTAAACAAATAACTACAAACAAGTCTAGACCCGCATCCCATTGACAAAAATTGTTGCTGATAACTTCGACGAGATGATGCCCTTGATCATGTGTTTGCTTTAGAGAGAGAATAAAAAGTTGCACCTACATCAGAAGAAAATTTTTAGTTGCTTGTGTCTACCATCTTTGAACTTCTGCGAGGTCTTTTTCGTTTTCTGCTCCTAATTGCAGGAGTTTCTGCATTTTTATTTACCTGCATAGAAAAAACCCTAAATTCATACCAGCATTCGTCCATCTAAAATCGACCGTAAGTACACAAATGGATGTTCCACGACAATTCAACCAATGAAACAAGAATATGATCAACCAATTTCTGAATAACAAATATTATAGTTTAAGCATCATGACATTTAATCAAACATAAAAGCAAAGAACAACATGTATCTCAAAATAAAACATTATAAAACAACGGCTCATCAGTCCATTACCTTTTTTTATAAAAGTAAACAAAAAAAAAGGTTGAGATCTTCAAGGCAAGAACATCACTAAAAACAGAGCTATAGCCTATAATTCATTTTAACCACCTTCCCATCTACAAACCATACTGTTCACCAATTAGAATGGACACCATAACAACACAATAGAACTTAACAGAAAGTATAATGGTGAAGGCTTCACCAAAACATTTCCAAGACAAATTTCAGAAATATTCCACATTTTATTCCAAAGAAACATCTTAATTCGCAGTGTTTAACAAAAAGAAGAACAAAATCACTAGGATAATTGAATGCTCACCTTCGCAACTACAGGATTTGGGATTTCACTCTTCTTCTTCTTCACTGAAAGTGGATTTGGTGCCTGGAATTTTGATAACAAAGTAAAGTATATACCAAATGATCTATTAAAATGTTCTCTTGAGAAATAATTAACAGCAGAAGTAACATCATCTTAAGATAATTTCATAGAGCAGAATAACTGGCTTTAGTTGAACTACACTCTGCTTCTAAACTTAACATAATTACATTTCAGGCAGCTCCGTCCTTTCACAACACCATCATTGAGAAACAATTTTTATGACAAAATGTGAAGAAAATCATAATGAAAAAAAAGAACTTGTTAAGCACTCGACGGGATAAAGAATATACCATTTGAAGTAGATGAGAAATATGGACATATACAGGATTAGAAAAGCATGATTTGCATATACACTTAACATCTCAACCGAAAAGTTTGATACTTATTGCTCCAAAACATTTAGCAGACCATTACTCATTGCACTTGGATAAAACAGTTGCTCTGGATTAAGACTACTCTACAAAAAACACCACAATTTTTTATCTCAATTAAGAATCATCTCAACCTTTGTGGTCGCAATCACTGGTACAAAACATCAAGAAGTCTAACATACTAATGGTAATAAGAGTAGTAGTCCGGACTCTAAGAGCATTCCGTAAATCAGTGTTACCACATAATGCCTAATACAATCTAGCACCATTCTTTCCATCAACAGTGGCAAGTATAGAAAGCAACTAGTAAAAACCATCCTGGTACTGTATCGCTTGGAGTTATAAATCTATTCATGCTATGAGCTGATAGGTATATGTACATCGGAAAATTATGACTGAAAAATAACATAAATAGCAACTCTTCCAGGTGAAAAAAGGGAAAGATCTCCATGGTCTAACCCATTGTGTCAATCCGACAAACCAGACATTATAGCCAGACAATGTGAAAATGTCAAAAGGAGGCAAACAAAAAGCCAACGAACATTTGGCAATAAGTAAGTTTCAAGAAAGTGATGAGTGTTAAAACTGTACAGCAGAAAGGTACAGATCATACCTTAGCTTTCTTTCTCTTAAATTGAGGTCTATCCTTGATAGACATTCTGTTTCTTGCATTATGTGTCTTCTTCATGGGCTGCACTGTCATATTTTGATCCCCTTGACCTCTATCTTCATCTTCAGAATCTCTTGCTTCTTCATCTTGCAGTAAGTTTCCAGTTCTCTCTTTCAAGATTTTATATTCCTTAGGTGTCATATGCAAACGCTCTTCTTCAGAATTCTTGACAAATTGGCGTTGAAAAGCAGATGGTGGCTCAAGGAAAAGAGCATTTCGCAGACCAAATATGAGAGGCACGCCTGGTAACTTCATAAAAGAAAATTTTTTAGCAACTGTGAGGGAAGTCCTAAGGATAATTTCTAATCAAACAAAATTATAATATGAACAAGTTGTGACAAATCCACTGAGCTTATTAACACAATATTTTTAGCAGCTAATGAAGGCCATGACAAGAACCCACTGCTAAGTGCTGGGACGGAAACCAATCTACAGGTGTAACCAAGTATACAGTTGATACATAATACACTTGCACATTATAGCCAAAAGAAAAAAAAAAGAATAAAGAAAACACTCGCATATATGTCTATGTATTTGCATCTACGTGTATATGATTCTATGAATTTAAAATAACGCTGAGGTTATTCAAAGAAGTCCCTCGGTACCAGTGAGGTATACGAACCAATTGCAGCTTTTTGCGTATGTCCGTGTCTTGAGTAGCAATAAAAAAATGTTGAGGATTATCTTCGCCGATAATCTCAGTGATGCATGAATCTGCACTCTTTACATTCTCATGATCACATCTGAAATTGAAGATTGCAGTGCTTGGTAAGAAAACATAGAATTTTATGATCACATAAAAAAGTAACCAATAATGTATAAATGTTAAACAAAAGCCTCCTAGATATAAAAACGCAAGAAAATTCTTCTCAGAAAGGTAGGGTTATTAATAACCTTGCAGTCAAGAGCTGATAAGCTGCCTGGAGAGATTCAGCATGGGAACTACCAAGTCTTTTCAGTTCTGCAAGAACACATCTGCAACCCCAACAAAAAAATCTGTAAATCACTTGCAAAAGCCCTCATCTTCAAATAAAATCCCAAAAAGAAAAAAGAAATTGTAAACCTAGAAGTGAAAAGCTTGACAGGACCACCAAGGATATTGGAGAGAGCTTTGTCAGCAGGAGCAATGTCATTAACTATAAGATGATGAACAAAGGTTCCATCACATAGAACCTTATACGGCTGTCTAAACCCAAAACATGCTGTGTAGAACCTCACTGCCCTACGATGTCGTTTCTGCTTCTTCAGTTTCATCTGCCCCCAAAATCACTAATAATAAACAATAATCAAATTATAGAGAATGGCTTTGGCTTCGCTATACAAGTAAAGAAGAAGGAAAAAAGAAAGTTTAAAAGGAGATAACCTACCGTCGGCAGAACAGACGGCGAGTTCAACCGACGTCGATAGGCAGCGACAGGTTGAACGAGCGTGTTCTTGCTCCAAATAAGCGACAGACAGAAATAGCGCCTTTCTTAAAACGCAGACGTTTAGTCGGTAAGATCTATTTGTTTTGAAACCTAATCCTGACTCCTATGGCTATTGACACTACATATAAACTTTTGGGCTTTTTTTTTAATAATTGCTTAAAATAATTGAGTTTTGAGTCAGTGAACCTAATCCATAAGTCAGCTCATTAAAAATAATTAAATTTAAGTTTATGGGTCAAAAATCATCTAACTCAAACCTAAATTCTTATTAAAGTCTTATTCCTAATCAAACTTGGATTCTCTACTTTAGTCTATAAATAGATGCTTGTACAATTTTGTAAAACGTATCCTTCCATTGAGTATCATAGTTTTGTATTTGAAATATTTCAATGGAAGACGGTGGTAGTGAATCGCTTCCCATAGATATGCTTTACGAGATTTTTTCACGTTGTTCTTTACAAACCATAGGAACATGTCGACTTCTGTCTAAAGAATGCTATTGCATGACCTATGAAACCCCCTTTATGAATCTGCTACTCCAAAGAACCGGTGTTGTATCTGGTTTTTTTGTACAAACTATCTCCTCAAATTCTTGTTATTCCACTTTCGTATCTCGTTATACCTCTAGTCACAACCCATCGCTTGATTTCCTATCTGCTCACACAAAGATTGCAGCTTCAGGAGGATTGGGACTTTTGCTCGGGATCAACGATAAGGTTAACCATAAGATACCAGAATATTACGTATGCAAACCTTGCACTAAACAATGGCGGAGGATTCCAAATCCCAAGACAAGGTTTTTCACCAAGAATATCGGAATGATAGTGCTGAGATCAAACCCATTGCGTTACAAGATTATTAGATTTTCAGAGCACAAGTTTCCCCGTTTATTTTTCAAAAATAACGAAGCATATTATTTTCTGAGATGTGAGGTTTTCGATTCTGATACATGGGCATGGAAAGAATTGGAAGATGTTAAACTACAGTACGGTGAGTTCCTGGCTTTTCGACCACCAGTACCTGCAGGCGGTTCTCTTCATTGGGTTACAACGGAAAACAATGTATTAGTGTTTGATCCAAACAAAGAAACTCACACCATCTTTTCGTTGCCTGAAGCCATTACTGAAGACAGCGATTCTCATGAATCTGAAGAGCTTGTTCCGTACGAAGGCAAGCTTGGATTCATCAGAAATAGAAAAGATAGTTGCATGGAATTGTGGGTTATGGAAAAGAGGAACTGTGAAGTTGCATGGAACAAAAGACCTTCAATAAGCCTCGAAGACGTACGCAGAAAGGAATCCTTTTGGAGTACAAGAAGTTTCTATAATGCTGATACCACATTCTTGGAAGGTTTTTATAAGATGATGTTTTACAATATCAAGGATGGTAAGATTGATAGTGTGTCCATGAATAGAATACTTGGACAAGCAGAGATTTTCCCTTTTCTATCAGATTTTGAGATTGTTGATTTGGACACTAGAAAAGAGTACGGGAAAGCAAATCCAAGGGGCAGGAACCGAGACCAGGAGTCCTCGCAGTAAGAGATTAGATACCGCTGTGGATAGCTTATAAAAGGACTGTTTCTCTTGATCTAGTGTTATGCATTCTATATGAACTTGTAGTTTTTTGTCAGTAAGAACAATGTCTCGATCTTCTTAAACTCTGTGTTGATTTCTGTAACTGTTTTTAGTGGGATGGTAGTGAAAACTTATTCTTGTACTCATTATTTTTAATAGTTGAGATTTTGCCAGGATTTTGTTCTCATAGATTTTAATCCTCACATTTAGGAAGTTATTTTATTGCCTAATTAACACATTGTTATTGTATGGATGGTGATCACTTCCTCAATTGGCTTTTATCCCATCAGACAAACTGAGTACAACCCAATCGGCCAATCCTCCATGATCGTCATCTTTATGATATAAAACGAACACTGAACCAACACCAAGAATGAATTCACAAAGTCAAACAAGCGATCTTTTTCACTATTTAGCCCCCAAAAAAAAAAAAGCTTTTTTGAAATTCTTAAAAAAGTAAAGATAATAATGCAATTTAATTTTGAGTTGTATTTTCAATTGTATCATCAAACAAAATCGAAAAAGCTCCAGTCAAGCTTTTCATTAACCATACAATGGCGTCAGATCCATTCTCGCCAACGTGAAGGCGTCGGTGGAGCAGAACACACTAGTTATAAAAGGCAAAGGTCTGAAGGAATTTGAAGACGATGAACAGAGCGGTCGAAGGTACAGTAGCAGAATAGATCTGCCGCATCTTCCTCACGCTTCTCTCCCATGGAATTCCCCACCTTTGATCTCCAGCCTCAAATGTCGATTTTTTTCTCTGATCTTTTGTACTTCTTGGTTCCTCAGTTTTACTGTAGGATATAGTACTGAGTTTATGTCTCGTGAAGGGAAGTTTCGAGCTTTGGGATCTTGATTTCAACATCATACCTTCTGTAGCTGCATGAGCTTCCAGGATTTGTCATCCATACGCTTCTCTTTCAGTGCAATTTGATCACCCCTAACTAATAATGCTTGAGAAGGAACGTTGCTCAAGTAATAACTTTTTCAATTTTTCTTTTTGACTTGGATTGTTGCACTCTGTTAACAATGGAAGGACTAATGGTTGAAATGGAGTTGTACTGAAATTTCTGGAACATGATCTAAGGTTTCTAGTGCAGTTAAGCTGTAGCACCAGTTGAGGAATTTCTTAATTCATATAAAAAGTAAATGAACTTATAGAATTTTTGTTAATTGGGATTTGGGCAAATTGCATCTAAATATACTAAATCCCTAAAATGACACTTATCGATTATACCAACAAAACTCAGGAGAGTATCCATTGGTAGAATTCGTTAGATCTGTGCCACTGAAGTTGAATTGGTCCCAGTAAAAAAGTGGTGATTCCGCTCCAAGCAGCTCGATCAACGACGTTCCTCCAATTGATGTCTCAGCAACAGTAAAAGGGTTGTCTTTTGTCATTGTAAAGTTGTTGTCTTCGTGAAGAAAATCAGAGTTCTTGGACAACCCGTACCTTATTATGGAATAAAATAAAACACCGTAATAGTGGACAGAAGACCCTGTCCCCTCTTAAACATCCGACATACTTAACTAACTGACTATTGTCTAATTACTATTATGAGCAAATAATTATAATAAATAAAAACAATTTAAAGAATATTATGATAATAAACACCATGTATATATAGTTTGTAAATACATGAAAATAGCTTCATAATCACCTTTATTATTAATTATGATAATAAATGATTATTCGATAATGATTTATTATCGAATAACAGTTAGGGCAATAGTAAAACTATTCAATTCTTTAGGCTTTAAATCCAACTTTCCAGTTATCCCAGGCTCTTTAAAGGAATGATTGTTCCAAAAATATAGTTATTTTAATTCTATAATATAATTACTCTATAAATATTGGTTCGGCCGGATTCTGCTGAAGTTGACCATCATCGTTCTGATCCATAGCTTGTGCGATTCTGACCGTAAGATTCCTGCAAAACAGATGAAGGCACACCGGGGGTTGTTTCCTGGGAGGCCCCTCCGACGCTCAAGTTAGTATTCTGGTAGGGTTTTTGCCGCTGTAATCAGAGAACAATGAGGTTGTAATGTCATACCTGTATTATGGTAGAATAATACCTTATATATGCTGCGGATGCTAGGTTTACGTAGATCATTGTGTTTGCATGGGAGTCTGCCATCCGATGGGCCGGACGGGCTGGGGTAGTGGGGCTGTGGACATCCGGGCCTAGGGGTTGGGCCGGTCCAGCCAACCCGACCAAATATAATAAAATATTAATTACATGTAGTAAAAAAAACTCAACATACCCGTACACAAGGGCCCCGCTTTGTAAGGGTTAGAGTAAGGTCATCAACAGGGGCGGATCTAGAAATTTTTTTGAGTGGTGGCAAAATTTTATTTTTAATGAGGGCAAAGTTTTAACGGGGGCAAAAAAATTTTGAGTGGGGGCAAATTTTATTTTATTTTATTTTATAAAAAATTAAAATAACAATATTTTTATATAAAGTTTTCTAAAAAAATGTGGTTGCCCCCACTTGCCCCCAATGTACATCCGCCCCTGGTCATCAATATATACATTCTTCTATTTATAATTTGTTAATGTGATTGATGAATATTTGAAAGAGGTATATCAATTTTCATTCCTTTTATTATAATTTTTGAATTTTTAACAAATACATTGATTATATGTTTAAAATGTAATAATTTATTTAATGTTTAAATTTTATATAAAAAAGATGTAACATATCATGTCTAGATGTCGATTTTATTATACTAATTAATACAACATCTTTTAGTATGAATCTCACTACTATGCGGGAACTGAAGAAGTTCAATAGCATACAATCTTATCTCTAACTAGCAGAAATGATGTTTTCAAATGATCCACATAAAAAGAAAGAACGAGAGAAAAAAAGAGGGGGAAGAAATGAATAAATAAAAAGAAAAACTAATAGTAATAATAAAAAGACGAAGAAGGAGAAAGTTAATAATAATAATATAATAATTTGAATATTAGTAATAGTAGTAGTAGTCAATGTTACAAATACTATACCGAACTTAGTACTAAATTGGATTCTAGTGTAGTACTGTATAGGTACCGGTCTATACTAGGTATCGTTTCAGACAATTTTTTAAATTTATAAAATAATCT
>JANZLH020000015.1:2467521-2481007 GCA_026770325.2 Erythroxylum fimbriatum | reverse complement strand
TTATGTAATTCACAAGGTTATTTTGGACATTTCCAATTCTTGTTCTACGAACAAGAATTTCTGTACCTCAGTTTTGAGAGGAACAAAAATTTCTGTCCTCGTCCTCTGAGGACGGAACAAAAAATTTTGTCTTCGATAAGCAAACACGCCGAAGGACAAAATTTTTGTGTCCTCGTCATCCAAACACAGCATAAGTTTGTTCTTTTGTTATTCTATTTCTATCTGTCTTTCACCTGTCTGCTTTTAAGACTTTTAGTTGGTACGATGATTGATCATATGAAAAATAAGATTCAGAGATTTTAACTCAGACATGTTACATTAGGAGATACGAATATGGTTCATATTAATATTACCTTGCTTAGCTTTGCAAATACACGACACCGTTTCTACTAACAAATGTAACCGCAAGATCTAAGGTGAACCATCGCTATTCCTCACCAATAATAAATAACTCTTTTTGTCCCTTATTTAATCCATCCCAGAAAGTCTCGACCTTTCACGAACCAAAATCTACGAGTTTCTCTAACCTTCATTACCATGTCCGAATCCGATACTGTCACCGCACCTCCTGCGGAGCACGACTCGTCTCCGGCCCAGCTTCTCCAACAAGAGCCAAAAAAACCTCCTAGCAGCGGCATTACTTTCAGCATTTGGCCCCCGAAGGAGCGCACACGCGATGCTGTCATTACGCGCTTAATCGAAACCCTATCCACTTCCTCTGTCCTGTCCAAGCGGTACGGGACCGTTCCTGAAGACGAGGCCTCGACCGCCGCCCGCCGCATCGAGGAAGAGGCTTACGCCGTCGCAAACGCCGCCGCTTCTTCCGAGGAAGATGGTCTCGAGATCCTTCAGCTTTATTCCAAGGAGATCAGTAAGCGCATGCTCGATACTGTCAAGTCTCGGGTCGGGCCGGGTCCGGCGGTGGAAAATAGTGCATCGGAGATGTTGGAGGAGGAGTCGAACTCCGTTGTAACTGAATCTTGATCTTTCTTTATGAGGAGGTATAAGCTTCATGTGGTATGAGTTTCGGGTTCTTTGGTTTTTGATGTTTAATATGCTAAGATCTGATTGTATTAAATTATGGAACTTTTGCTGAGTATATGATAGTAATTTTGTAATATTGTTATATAGGGTTTCGTTGGTCCTATCTTTAATTCCTTTAATTGCTGTTCTACTTGGATTTTGATTAATTAACTGGGCATGTTTTATCTTGAATGAACATTGGTTGAGCATCTTTTGTCTGGGTATATTATAAATTAGGTACCTCAGCAAAAGGAGAGGTTTATTAGTCTTAAGATTTTGAATGCATTACTGAATCAAAACATAAATAAGGAAACTGAGGGGAATATACAGGTGAAGTTCACTCGTTACATGTGACATTTCATCAACTCCCACTTCATGTGTTATCATTTGAAAATTGATGCCAGACCATTCTTGGTTTGACATTGCTTGTTTGTTGGCTAGTTCATTTGCTTATTCTCTTGGTGGAAAACATAACGAAGGTTTTGTGATCCGCTTTAAATGAGGCCCATGAAGGATGTAGGTTGGCATAGATGTGTATTGCATTTGGTTACCTCACCAATCCTTGTGCACTGACTTAGCTGATGATCATATAAAGAGGGGAAAGCTTACTTTTACACGAGAGCGTTACAGTGTAAATCTAATTATGCTCTGGCAAAAAACATGCAACTCTGCCTATATCATATTGTGCAATATCGTACACAACTAAGCTTCTGTCTTCCTTTGGAGCTTAATTTCAGATAAAATTATCAGGTCCTACGATTTTAAATGTTGACTGTTCCTTCATTTGATTGATTAGCTTGTCATTCCCCCTATACTATTTGTAGCTCTGGTGTTTGCAATATCTTGCTTTTTTTTTTTTTTTTCTGCATCCCTTTCAAAGGATCTTCTTAACAGAACTTATCTAATGGTACTGTGCTTTTATTTTCTGTAAAGTGCATTTCTCACAATATTATCAAATCGTACAGCATCTCGTACGACATGTATGGAGTTTATTAGCTACTTGCTTCGGGTTAGTGAATTCTCTTTCACTGTGCGAGTAGCTTATATAGAATGTTATATCCACTAGTGAAATTTAATGTGACAGCTTAAAAATTTTAAGGTTTTTAACTTTGCTGTGTCAAATTAAAACTGTTGCATTAGGCTTATTCCCTTTTTTGTTGGTTCGTTGTATACAATTTATGTCAGAGCTTTATCTTCTAAGTCATATGGTTCATGGCTAACAGGCTTCTTTTTTTTTTCCATTACCTCTAATACGGGAAACAGATCTTAGGGTCTGTTTAGCGGAGGGTTTATTAATGGAATGGAATATTATTCTATCACTTGGGGGAAGGGTTTATAATGGAATGGAACGAGATGGAATAGAAGAGGGTTTTATATTACATCCTATTTCATCTTAAACAGTAAAAATGAAAAATCTTTAATTTAAGGGATTTAGGATGGAATGTAAAATGATACACTATATTACATTATAAATTCTTCAGTTAAACAACATTTTACTATATTACATTATGAACTTTTTCATCCTTCTCAAACAATAATTTTTTTAATATTACATTCATTTACGTTCTATTTTATTATAAACCATTCAATTTCATTTCATTAAAAACTTTACGTCCAATCAAACATTATCTTAGTGAGCATACTGGTACAGAAAGGAGGTTGGTTTATGTATATATTTTGATATGATGCCGTCGGGCTATAAAAAATGGGGACTTCGTCTTAAATTTGCCTCGGGCCTGATCCAAAAGGAAAAGCTAAACTAATTATAGATTTAACTAAAATCTAGTAGCTTTTAGTAATTACTTAAGTCCTGTTAATTACATCAACAACAGCTCTTGACTTCCAAGGTCCAAACATTGTCCAAAGTCTAAGTCATATTACTTTTCTATACACCAAAGAGTATTAACTCTCCAATATATAAATATTATTTTTTATAAAGGTAAAATTTGTGATCTCTGTTCTTCTCTTTATATGCGCATGTATATTGAAGAAATAATTGGATATGTATATTAATTTGTAATTATATATTTTAAATAAATTATTAAATAAATTAATAATTTAAAATAAATAATAATTTTAATTCCAGATAATTTTGTTTTGCTTCGTAATCAATCTTTCATCTGTGTGAAGCAGCTTATCCAGAAGACAGATGGGGACAAGTCCTATCAGTTGGACCAGCCCAGCCTCTCCAATGTTAGTCGATCCACTCCTTGGTAAAATACAACTTATACAAGCTTTGTGTCTAAAATGTATTGCTGTATGAATGGCAAGCAATTCTTTCTTTGAGTCGAATTTGACAATGGCGAATGATTCCTCCACGATCAACTAAGATGGCTTTCCAAATTCTTGAGCACATGCTCGATTAATTTAATCAACTGCCCCAAGCGTTTGACTAGAAATTTGGCATTGGTTGGTGTTTGGTTTTTTTTTTTTTACAAAGGAAAACACACAAATTCAAACTAGGCAACGAAACGAGGAAATGAAATTCCGTCAATATCCTCAATGAGGATACGAAGACAATCCAACGGAGAAATTTGAAAAGTAGTGTAACCAATCCCAAAAGAATAGGCATAGTTTGCCAGCCAATCTGCAAGCCTATTGCCTTCTCTATACACATGCCGAGTTCTGACAATCCAATCTTTAAAAAATAGGTTTCGAATCCCCCAAACCAAGGAGTTGTGAAATTGTTGGATGTTCAAAGAAGATGAAAGAATGTTGATATATAACAACCAAAGAGTCCACTTCTAACTCCACTCGTCTGTACCCCCAGTCCCAAGCAACATGTAGGTCAGAAAACACCCCCATAACTCAGCACACATAGATGTGTAATAATAGCTTTCCGTTGCTTAGAATTCAACGAGGGGTAGGTCGACTATTAGAAAGCCTTCGTTGAGGTCATCCGTTTACCTTTACCTCACGTTGACTGAGGGAATGTTTGACATTTGCAAGGATTGAAATTTATGCCAGAGTGAAATTTCACACTACAAGGAAGTCAGCTACAGATTTGACATTTGTGGTCTAAATCAAACAGATACGAATGTGAAACGAACAAAACAATTACAGGCCAAGTTGTTTGTGTCTCATCGTATTCATATGCTTCGTTCAGCACACTGTAATTTGAAAACAGGTCTTTAAGAAATAAACGTTTAACGAGTAGAACAAATTAAAGGGACTATTTATTCTCACTACAGAGTAGTAAACGGGTCTATCCTTAAGTCCTTTTGTACTCCTTCAATATTTAAGTTATAATTGGTACCCTATACCATGTTTCCCTTCCCCTTGCTGGAAATTGATCTTCTTTTTATTAATTGAGATCGGCTGCACTAATATGCTGCTGACAGAGAGTTTGAATACGGCCTCTCCATAGTATGGTTGTTTCAGCTGGCACATTATTAGAAAACACCAGATAAGTTAATGTGTCACCTTTTGATGAATTTCCTTCGTATCAGTGCATATTCAAAGTGTATCTTGCATTTATCCTTCCAAAGGCAGGAGTAGTCAGAGTTGGTGATTTGATATTTGCATTCATATATATATGAAATCAACACTTACAATGGTAAAATATGTATTGAACGTGTGTCACTAAATTCCTTTATCTATATGAGTATGACTAACAAATTACATCGATCTACCATATAAGCAGTTCCTATCAAATACAGTCGTATATGAAGGAAGAAAAAAGATTAACCCAAGAAAAGAAATTAAGTGTTACAGACGTCTGATCGGTGTTCTAATGACCAGGGCCTCTTTTGCTAGGGCCGGAAGCCAGTTTAAACGTCATGCTTCTTACTGAAGAACGAGTGCTCGAGTTGTTCGAAGAAACAGCGATTGAAGCCATACCAAGCGATTGATGAGCTTCTACTTGCTCATGACATCCAGCAATATCCGCTCCAGTCGTCGAACGAAGAGCTCGACAATGGACAACACTGAGCTGCATCGAAACTACAAGTACCACTAGGGTTAACATAACGCAAAGACGCTTCATCATCGACATCTCAACCTGAATTTCAGTGTTCTCTGCTTAGCTCCTGCCTTTTCTTTGGCTCTTCGAATCCTTGGAACTTGGAAGGTTGTTTGAGTGATCAGTTGGCCCTTGGACACATATATTTATATTACAAATTCGTAAAACAATTGAGACTTTGAACACATATACGAGGCGCTGTTCCATTTTGACTTTACACAGACTCATGTGCTTGTTACGTAACTCATTACCAAGAAAAAGCTCAGTACGCTGCCTGTACATGCAAAGTCGCATCGAACAATGATCTTTTTTTAAGCATGGTTTCACACGGTTTCTGATCCAAACCACAATCCGTGTGATAACATCTGTATTACGCGGTGCTAGCTCTTTCAATTCTTCTGTTGTGATTGTACGAACTTTCGCGCCACATGTCACTGTCTAAAAGTTAAATTTGTTTTTCAAGTACTTTCGTAAGGTAAAGGGTCGTTCATGGAACCGCCTTCCTCTTACTGCAAGACGGTGCATAGCAGCATATAAGATGGGCCCTGGACGGAGGGCTACAATAAAGATTATTACTTATAAAGTTAGGGGTTCCATTTAGTGTACATTTACAACTAAAGTTGTCGGAGAAAGCTTTGCTTGCCCAACTTAGCTGTCACTGTTGGGAAACTTTTGAAGAATCTATTAGCCAACTAAATTCTGAAAAAGGTGACTTATTGTCAAAGTCAGGCATAGGCTCATTGTTGAAACTTTGAACGAGCCATTTCAAAGTTACACTCTGTCACAAGATATACGTTACTTGAGGGAATTTAGTGTGAAACTTGAGACCAAGTCTAGCTAGTTATGAATATGGATTGCATAGTCAGACTATTATTCCTAGGTGAGACAGTTGCTTGATTATAATCACGTCATTCGTAAGAATGACTGTATAAGCACGTCAGCTGGGGCATCAACAACATGAGAATCAGTATTTTCTAATTGCTAACATGGAACGGTGATTTTGAAAATGCCACGAGACTTTTCTAAATTCTTTTTAGATGGATATTAAAAGGAAGGTAGGAGGTTGGAATCCTTGTTTAATTGCTCTAATCCCACAATTTAAGAAATCAGAAATCTGAGACATAGAAAGTAGAGATCAACAGGTTGCAGGAGTTTGTATCTCATTCGTCGGTTTGGATTTTATGATTTACAGGGTCATCCATCTCCACCGAGTCACCGACTGAATAGGTCCACTTGAGGCCTAGCATTGATCTGGCAATACCGGCCGGTCCACGGCGTACCCTGCGCAATTCAAAATCTTGTTGCCAGGAAGACGAATACAAAAAACGTGGACTCTACTACAATTATTTCTTGTCCTCGTGGGACATTTTATTAAACGGCCGTGTGGAAATCCTTATACATTGTGAATTTTGTGTCTTCTACGATTTCCGGAGCAATAAGTTGGTTGACAATGGATTAAAAATAATATGATCAGCTTTCAGAAGCTCGTGAATTTCGTTCGACAATTGTTCCACGAGCGTGTCTTGAAACATCCTGCAAGAGGCCAGAGGCTACGTTTGACAACGATACTTTAGGGGCATTATTGTTTCACACAGCACATGTAAACGATTATTTTATCGTATTCAGTGATATGCGCTGAAATTATATAAAGGGAAAGCTACACCCATGAAGTCTAACATAAACTTGGAAAATCATTAACCAGACATTTTTCACACTGGATCAGAACATTCTTCTTTGAATGTCCTTTGGCAGAGTAAGCAACATGTTCGGATGATTGAACCATTGTTATTCTTGAAAGAACAACACACTCATCCAATATATAGTTTCTTAGTTTCAACGGAGATTCGAATTAAGTATAAATTAATTTATAGTTAAAAGTTTAAATTTGTTTACTTGATTATGGACATTATAAATTAAAGAGTGTAGGTTCACTACGAGAGTCATGCACGTAAAGAAGATTAGAAGACCTGTAATGTTATCTCAACAAACTCATAAAATGATAGATCTATGATTATTATTCTAAATATTTGTCAAGTGAGTCACAAATATATAAGTAAACAGGAAATTTTTAAATTCAAATAATACTTTACAACTATAATTAATTAAAATTTTATATTAATATATAATGTTCACTTATTCTTTAATTTAAATTTTATAGTTTAAATATTGAATCAAATTATCAATAATTTTTTATATGTCCAATCAACTTTAGTCATCCTACATACATAGACATGATATACATTTTTCATTCAATATGGTCAGATAATGACATTGCGATGCAGTGAAAATATGACAAACAAATATAATTCTAATACAAGGATTGTAAGATAAAAGTTCTCAATTAGAAAATGAATTTTATTAATAGATATTTCTTCTATTTTACGTTAAAAATTGTCTAAATAGGCTTACATAAACCCTAATTTATCTTAGGAGAGTTCTAAAAAAATAGGAAACTCTAATTCAACTTAAGAAAAGTTCTAGATAAAATAGGGAAAAAATCAAAGAGATAAAATAAAGTTTGAAATAAGATAAAATAAGAAATTATTCAAAATCCTAGCAGATAAGGATGTTAGATGAGTCGTGATTGTGTTGCTTAGAAAGAAATCTAAATAAGGAAGTTAGATAAAGCATGATTATTTGCTATTCAATATACTATATGCTCAATGAGAAACAAATCTAAGGAATGATGTTGGATAAGGCGTGTTCTCATGCTAGTGAATATTTTATTATGTCCAAAAATTCAAACGTCTCATCATTCACCCCCATTTATGAAAAAACTTGACCTCGAGTTATTGTCAACATATCCAAGCTCTATATCATAAAAGTAAGGCTAAAGATAAACAATATTAAATGTTAAAGAAATATTGCCCTTTGGCATTGTCATTGATTTTTCTCTTAATTCTAAATAGACCATACTTTCCTTTTTTTGGTTTATGAAGAATAGCTAGTTCGACTCTTATTCAAGAAAACCATAACTTCATCTCCAAAATTAAACACTTAAGCTCTCCTATGCAGATCA
The DNA here is from genome assembly GCA_026770325.2 of Erythroxylum fimbriatum. NCBI lineage: Eukaryota > Viridiplantae > Streptophyta > Magnoliopsida > Malpighiales > Erythroxylaceae > Erythroxylum > Erythroxylum fimbriatum. The sequence continues at coordinate 2,473,004 of JANZLH020000015.1, read as the reverse complement.
ACCTTAGCCTTGACCTTCTCCTTAGTTCTTTCAATCTTCTTCTTCACCTCCACTTAAATCTCTTATACCTCTTTAGCTAACTTTGTAGAACTAAGAAGAAACGTTAGAAGATTTAGGCAATTTAACATAATCAAGAGCATGAATAGGCACCTTAATGTAAACCATAGAAAATAGTGTGATAGACCAGTGACATTATGGAATGTGTTACTGCAGGCAAATTCAGCTTACATAATCAAGAAATCTCAACTTTTGAGTTTATCACAACATATGCATCTTAGCAAATTATCTAAAGTCCTATTAACCACCTCCGTTTGGTCATTGATTTATGGGTATATAGTGATACTACACTTAAGAGAAGAATCAAATAACCATAATAAAGTCTTCCAAAAGTGACTCATAAACTTGATGTCACGATTAGAAGTAATGGATTAAGGAACACCATGGAGTTGCATAACTTCACTAAAAAACAACTTGGCAACAACTGTTGCGTTCACTATCTTCTTACAAGAGATAAATATGTCATTTTAGAAAGCCTATCCACAACCACAAAGATAGAATACATGCCTCTTTATGTTCTTGGCAGTCACAACACAAAATGTATAGACAAATCCTCCCAAATAGCGTTAGGAACTATTAATGACATGTACAAACTAGCATTTGAAGCATGTCCTTTATAAGCCTGACAAATTGACACTTGTCTATAATAGCAACAATATCTCTCCTTATTTTCAACCGATAGTATCTCTTTCTCACCTCTTCAAGAGTCTTATCTCTACCAAGGTGACCAACTAAGCCTCCTCCATGTAATTATCTAATCACCTTCTCCCTAAGTGAAGTTCTTGGAAGACAAAGTTGATTTCCTTTCATCAAAAACCCATTATGCATATGAAAATCATCATGAGAATTTTTTACCAAATACAAGTCTCATATCTCTCAAAAATCTCCATCACTCTGATGTAACTCCTTCAGTTACACAAGACACTCAACCTTTATACTCAAGGTCTTTATTTTGGCCACCCTCCTACTTAATACATCAACAACCACACGATTCTTCCCTGCTTTATGCATCAATTTGTATGGGAACTTATCAATAAATGCTTACCATCTACTATCTAGCATCTATCTTTGTTCTTAGTTGCCTTTGACTTTTCAAATACTTCAAAGCTTGATGATTAGTGAACAAAATAAACTTTTATCTAACTAAATAAAGTTCCCAAGTCTTCAAGACTCTCACCTTCTCTTCATCCACTCTCACTCCTTCTTTCCTTATAACGAAACCAAGGAACAACAAATTTTCAGATATGAAAGTGCACTTCTTCAAATTAGCATACAATGTGTTTTCTCTCAAGACACCAAATACACTGTACAAGTGATCTAACTTCTCCTCTTTTGACTAGTTATAAATAAATATTTCATCAAAGTACAAAAGTGCAGACTTCCTTAAAGTAGGTTTAAGCACTTGATTCATCAATTTCATAAAAGGTTCTAGAAACATTGGTTAACCCAAAAGGCATCACTAACAATTCATATAACTCATCTATAGTCTTAAACACAATTTTCCACTCCTCCCTAATCCTAATTCGAATTTAATGGTAATCACTCCTAAGATCAATCTTTAAAAAGATAACTGCCCACTTAATTGATCCATCATATCACCTAACCTTACGATAGGAAATTTATACTCAATAGCAATCTTGATAATGGCTCGACTATCTATACACATTCGCCAACTACCATCTTTATTAGGTGTAAGTAAAGTAGAAACTACACATGGGCTCATATTCTCTTTAATATGCTTCTTCTTAATTAACTCTTCTGCTTTCTCCCGCAATATATCATTCTTCTTTGGACTCATACGGTTGTAAGTAAGTTAGGTAAACTAGTCTCAGGAATAAAATCAATTTAGTGTTAGACATGTTTCAAAGGAAGTATTCAACTGGGTAGCTCTTTGAGTATTAGATCCCCAAATTCTTTCAAAATTGGTTGCATTTTCAAAAGAATCTTATATTTTCTCTTTTCACTCTCTTCTTCCCATAAAGGAATCTCATCTTGAATTATGAAGGAATTAAAGGGTCATATTATACTAAAGTTGTATATAGTGAATGGTCAAAAGTTAATTAGAAGGATGAAGCTTGCATTTTATATAACAACAAAAAGTGGTCGACAATCGTCGCTGTTTTGAATCGCATTCTTCAAATAGATAACAGGTGAGAAACCACTCTCGACTTAGATTGACCCTTGTAATAAATTTTCTCAAACAGACGGATATTTGACTGGATTATGCTAGCTAGATAATGAGTTCATGACCAGTGCATTAGAACTAATTCTTTCAGTTGGTGTATCGTTACATAATATTCTCAATATTCTCATGATCATGGACCTTTACCAACAATATCCATAAATCGTTCACGCTCTTAAAGTTTATATATTATCCCCCCCCCCAAGTTAATCTCTCTATTGTCAAACTAAGGTGCACATTTCCTAGCTTGTAGCAAACACATATATAACTGAAAGCAAAAATTAATGGGGTGTTCTCATGGACTAGTCCTGCGTTCTCTATTATGCACTGCCTTAATTATCATGTTCTCATGTTGGTGAAGATTGGGAGCTCTAGGCCTCTGCTTGAGCATCAGCTTTATCCCCAGTCCGTCCATAAACTGAAGGTTGTTCAGGCTTATTCTGGCCCCAGTCACAGAGGGATTGGACACAAATGAGACAAAATGTTTCTTGTTTTCTTATCTTCTGCTACCTACACCATCACTAGAATAACGTTCTTGCTTACGTTCTTTTTGTTTCCTTTCTGCCAATAGGTCACTTGGTTTTGGTCATGCTTATATTTATAGTTGCTTTAATATACAATCTGACGCTCCTTGCACTATAAAAACAAAAAAATATCAATGTCGTGTTTGGTTAATAACTTTTCAGCTGTTTGACTCAAATGAGTTGTTTGACCTATATTAAAAAGCTTTTTGGTTGTTTGGTGAAGAGTTAGTTAAGTTGGCTGATTCAACCCAATCAGCTATTTTTTTACAAGCTCGTCCAATGCAGCGTTTGGATTCAGCTGATTCATTTGTGACCGTCTTGCCCCAGCCACTCTCTGCTCTCTCTCGGTCTCATTTCTCATTAGGTTGTCCAGTGACTCTCACATCGCAGTTAATCGCTGGGGGAGAGAGATGGGAGTAAGGAGAAGAGGCAGTAGATGATGTAGAACCTCTTCGACAATCAGTCTAAAGAAGAGGAAGAGATCGATTCTGAGCACGATCCAATCCCCAGCCCAATTACGCCTCTGTAACCCCCTATTTCCACACCCATTCTCGTTTTCCTTCTTCTTTTCAGTGCTTGTTCGTGTTCGTGTTCGTGTTCGTGTATATGATGTTGTTACTTCATATATGTGTGATTTTGGGGTTTGATTTCTATGGTAATTTAAGAATTTGGGAACGAGTCATTAGTTGATGAACTCAAAGAAGCTTTGGGTGATCTTGAAGAAAAGCCTGAGATTGTTCATGGGGAGCAAGGAATTATTGAGGTAGACTACCAACTAATTTCCTGATATTTTAAATAATCTTTTCAAACTTTAATTTTGTGCAATTTATTTTTAGGTTGCCCTCCATCCAGATGATGCCAGTTTCGTCACAGGCACAGTTAAAGGTAAGTAAAGATATTCTTTTAATCAACTTTTTACATTTCCTCTTCTACTATAGGATGCTCATCACATTTTAGGTAGGTGGCAAACTCTTTATTCTGATAGTGATAAAAATGCTAGTTGTTTTTTTTTGTGTGGGAAGGCAAACTAGTAACATGTATAAGAATGCGAAGAGGAAGATTGAAAGAGGGGTTGCTTTTCCAACTTGCATTTCTATAAACAATACTGTTTGCCATTTTTCTCCTCTCGCAAGTGATGAGTCAGTATTGGAACAAGGTGATATAGTGAAAATTTAAGCTTTCCTTACCATAGTTTTTAGAGATTAACTTGTTGATTGCTACATATTGATATATTTGTCTTGCCCATAGTGATTTGGGATGCCACATAGATGGGTTTATTGCTGTTGTAGCTCACACCAATGCTCTTCAAAGAGGGCCAGTGACAGGTAGGCCTGCTGATGTAATTGCAGCAATAAATACTACTGTTGAAGTTGCCTTGAGGCTAGTAAGGCCTGGAAAGAAGGTAGTTTCTTATGCTTTTATTATATATCTCTATGGCTAATCGTTGAATGTTTTTCTTTCCATTTTCTTTCTATACTTTCTGAATGTGTTTATGTCTATTGTTGTTTTACGTTGTATGAGTTTGCACTGTACTTAAAGATTAACCAATTGAAGCCTCTTAGCATCTCAGAGTTTGTCCCCTAAATGATTAACTGAATTCATAAGCTATAGACCAAGTCTAAGTGGTGCATTTGTCATAGTTACCCTAATAGGGAATTCAAACTATAAATAACTACCCAGATAATGAATCATTGTTGTTGTTATTGTAACATCCCATCACTGATGGGAATGGTAGAATAGTATTTTGGAATGGTTTATGAGTGCTTAGAATTGTCTTGATATAGTCATGCATACACATATACGTGAATAGTAAATTTTGCACATATAAATGACTGTACATGCATTCATGACATTTCCCGGTATAGTTGTGAATAAATGTAGTTGTTATGAAAAATGTGAATTATGTGTATAAAAAAAAGAGAGAGAGTTGGAGAGGGACTTTGAGCTTTTAGAATTTTAGTGAATTTTTATAATTTTTCTGAAAATTTCAGGGTAATTTTTGGACTAGGAAAAATGCCAAGTGGCAGACTGATTGTGTACCGGTAGTAGAAATTACTGTCCAATGACACGGTAAATTTAGATAAATGACTTTAGGATTTATTACTTTGAGCCATTGGAATTTGGGGAGAATTGGAGTAGAAATTGGAATTGAAGTAGAAAGAAATTAAGTGAGCTTGTAAAAATGTGACATGTGGCAAGTGACACTTGTCACTTGCCTAACATGCCACCATGTTTGTCCTCTTTTAAATTAAAACCACCTCTTTTGGAGTCTTTCACGACACTTCTCATTTTAAAAGGGTTTTGGTGATTTATTTTGGCTTTCCTCCCCCATTTTCGTAGCTCTCTTCTCCCTCTCTTCTTCTTGACTTTGTTTGCTCATCTTTTCTACCTTCTTCTCCCTTGCTTACTCTTCTTTTGTTCTTTTAAAAAAATTCAACCTAAGCCTTCAAGATGATGATGTCGTGGGTGTTGGAGGAAGTTAGAGAGTTTGTGAGATTTTGAAGCTTAGAAGATTTGGAAGCTTGATTAGGTAAGAAATATGTTATATATGATGGATTTGTAGTTAAATGCATTATTTGTGATGGTATTTGAACTTAATTTCATGGAAATTGTGTTTTGATTGTATGGGTATGAATCCTTGTTTGATTGATGATGAATGAGGTTGAATGTGGTGTAGGTAAATTAGAGTTGTTTTGGATTGAATATAAGGATGTTAGATG
>JANZLH020000015.1:2346856-2358022 GCA_026770325.2 Erythroxylum fimbriatum | reverse complement strand
ATATGGGTCATTTTTCGAATATTTATTTTTGCTTGTCTTTATGGAAGAAGAAGAAAAATTAAAAGACAAGAAAAATGGAGAAAAAATCAAAATAAGAAGTGAACAAATTTATCCCAAAAGAAGTAGAGTTACAGCAGTGGGAAAGACAAACAAAACGACAAAAGAAGAAGAAAATATGAGCAGCCAAAACGCTGGCGTTTAACGCTCGCTTACTGCATAAGCGCAGGAATGGCATAAGGAATTGAGGGCTGCACCTAAAATTGTCCCATAAAAAGGGAACATGGCTGCGGTAATAAATCAAATGAACAGTGGAGAGCAAGTGGCGTCGTTTTGAGGTAGCAAAGGAGGATGAATCAGGAGGCTGTGTGTTTAATAAAACGCACAGTAAAAGATCACGCAACAAATGAAGTAGAGAGCAAAAATAAAATCACGCACAAGAAGCAGACACGCAACAGGCAAAAGGTGGAGCACATGAGGGTTTTAGAGAGGCAGAAATTAAATGGTCAAATCAATTAGCAAATTAAATGAAGGGGTCCATGAATTAGCTACAGGAGACACGCACAGCTGGAGGTAGCAAATTAAATGGGAGAGCAGGCAATTAAATGGGCCCATCAAATCAATAGCTTCGGACACAATAAAGAGGAGCAAAAAATGTCAACACGTTGGAGGCACTAGCAGCAGGCACTGCATGGGGGCTTCACACAGAGGAGGACGCTAGCAAGGAGAGCGTAATAAACTAGCGCTAGAAGAGATGAACAAACAGAGAAGAGAGGATTTAAGGGTTTTAAGTGATGTACACCTTTAATGGTCACATCATCAATAGGAGAGGACAAGCATAGTGCGGCACATCATTAAATGGTAGTCACGCACACTAAATAGAAATAAGATAAGCAATAAATCAATTAACTGAGGAGGTAAGCGTGGAAGCTACAGGTGCGGCGTAGAAAAAACAATAGAGAAGCAGCAAGGCAGAGACGATGCCAGTGGAGGAACCTTCAGTGGGATGAGTAATATGGGGGCTGAAATGTTTTTCCGGAAGAGAATTATGGAAGGGTAAAATCTTGATGCTGGTTCGGAGGTAACATTGACGTCAATGACTCGGGTTAAGTAATTTTATTATTATTTTGTTGTTTCTTTCTCTCATTAGGAATTGATTATGTTGTCCTATCTTAATTGATTTGGGTATTGTGTATGGATAATCGGATTTTCATTATTATTCGATTATTTATGTATGAACCTATTGGGTATTGTGATTTGATGATTTTAATTCGTTCATTGAATTGTTAATTTCAAACCCATTGCTAGAATTTCAATATAATCCTAATTATTATGTTGAAATTCATTTGTAGCGACTAATGATTCGTAATCGTTAGGGATAACAAGACCTAGGTTAAATGACGCATCGTATGTAATTATTGCCTTGATTAATCGGTTTTTCTAATTCGTAATGCTATCGCCTAATTAAATCTAGAGATCGTATCCTAGGTTATTTGGTGGTTAGGTTTAATTAACGATCGTATCTTGATTAAACACAATCTAAGGGAAAACTCGGGTTAATTTTTAACCCACGATTAATAGTTTCTAGGAGAGGTTAAAGAACAACAAATTAATAAAATTTACTTGCTTAGGGTTTAGGCCGAGATTGAACCGAAGAACCGGGTCCCTACCGAATTCTCCGTTTTTATTATTTTTGCATGTTTTCTTTAATTAGTTTTTATTAGTTAGTTTTATTTTTATTTTTCCTTTCAAAATCCAAACCCCCCCTGTTTAGTGTAAACACCAGTTAATTTTATTTCTTAAACTTTACACGCAGTCTCTATGGGGATCGACCTAGACTTGCCACTGCTACAGTAATAGTCTAGTTAATTAATTTTGACTAACGTTACGACACGCGGTCATTTAGTGTATGGAAAGGTTTGGGTTTTTCCCTTCAAATCCGAAAACAGGGCTTCTGAATGTAAACTACCAGTTTGTATATGTGCTGACTTAGCTATTCACTCCCTCTGAACTGAAATTGTTTCTGGAATCAAGCTAAAAATGACAATGCAGCCAAATCATGTAAAATGAAATTGAAGGTTGTCTATTGATAAATTTTTCTCACACTTTCGTATGCTAAAACAAGAACCAAACTTCAGGTTTTTCTTTTCAATAAGGCCAGAAACTACTACTACAATTTTCTAACTTCTAAAAGATCAACTTCGGTAAAACCAAAAGAACACTATATGAAGAGTGAAAAACTAGTGCTGAACTCTTATATTGATGGGGTTTTTCGAATTCTTTCTTCTTCCCATGAAAATGATGAGAGATAAAACTAGCCTAGGACAAAAGTTTCTTTCTTCTTAAGACATTTAAAACTTGCTACAACATGATTTGAGAGATAAAACTAGCCTAGGACAAAAGTTTCCTCATTTGGAAAAAACACAAAAGTGAACAAAAAGGCTTTTGGAAAAAGAGGATATGATTTTGCTACCGCTACTTGATTATTTGTGGAACAAAAACTGACATTTCAACTCAGATTGTCAGGTATGGAAAGTTTCAATTTCATGCATTTGATTAGCTCTAACTAAACTTGGTTTTGCTGATTAATTTGCTTCAGACTTTTGCTGGTTTTTCCAACTCTGCACTTCTGGTTATTTCCTTCCTGGTTACTTCTTCCTTCAAGTAACTGACAAGTAACTGAATTTAAATCTCAACCTTTGTTGTGCATCCGATCATCTACTTCTTTCATTTTCCATTCTCGTTTGCCTTGTGCTTCATCCATCTAACTTGTATCTTCATTATTTTGATCCATACATTGTTGAATTATGCTTAGGATCATCGTCTTCAATTTCCACTTGCATTTGAACCAATTTATCTTTCCCGTCAGTTTCTTTTTCCTTACCTTTACTGACATTGCAAGCTCCTCCACTAATTTCAACACTTCAGGCTGCCCAAGACAACTCATCTCAACAAGTCCCTTTTCTTGCAATTGCCCAACACTTAACAAATTGTTCTTTAATTCTGGAACGTAAAATACGCCTGTGATAATTCGTATGAATCCATTCACTTGCAGCCTTATATTACCCCTTCCTATTGCATCCATGCTTGAGTTGTTGCTCAGCTTCACAATATCTCAAAATTTTTCATCAAGATCTGAGAAATATTCCTTTTTACTACACATATGATTGGTACATTCCGAGTCGATAAACCATGTTTCATCTCTGTTGGCATTATCTACATATGCCATCAGCAACATCTCTTCTTGATTCTCTACGTAGTGAACCTCCTTCTTGGTTGGACATTTCCATTGAAAATGTCCTAGCTTATGACAATTATAGCACTCCACTGTGGATTTGTCAAAGCTTTGTCTGCCTCTTCCCCATCCTCTTCCTCTACCCTGACCGCAACCTCTTCGTCTTGTTTGATCTCCATGAGTAATCTTCAAAGCATGTTCTTCTTTAACATGTGAACACGTGTTGTTCACGCAGAAGCAAACTGTTTTGTAATTCATCAATCGTTAAGGTAGTTGTATCATTAGACTCCTCACTGGAACACAGAACATAATCAAATTGGGGAGTCAATAGATCTCAAAAAAAATTTCATCCACAACAACATCTCCTTTGAATTGACGGAATGGAATCTTTTCACCAAGCCTGCCATGCTCGGACATAGACGGGTATTGTACCAAACGATTAGGCAACGTGACGTTTGGACTGGACATGGGCTGAATCAAACATTGTTCGATTGGATTATCAGGCCCAGTCAAATCGATATTCAATAGATGTTTTGTGTTCAGTGTTCGGGACTCGTGAACCAGCTCAGTTATCAACGCCTGTTGTCATGTCAAATTGTATTGGACTGTCTGTTTATACCGTCGCTTTGATTCAGAACAAAAGCCGAGGAACTGCAAAAACTGGAGTTTAGGTTTACTTTTCATTATATATTAATGAAAAGTTGAATGATTATGTACTCAAAAGACAGTTATTACAGGTTTCACTTAAAGAAAAAAAATGGATCAACGCCTTATCAACCAGTGAATTTGTACTGGTAAATACATTGGACAAAAAGCATCTGAATTAATTGACCTTTCTCTGGTTGAATCTCAACCAGATAACAATCATATCTTATCATTCCCACTAAATTCCAAAGAACAATTCCAATCTGTAGACTGTCAAATAATTGGACACCCCCTCAGCTTTCATATCACCTTGCAGATGATTAGTTGCTGCCAAAGTTTAAATGGTCTTTGGCTCCAATTGTTCTGTGTCCCCATCTTTTCTGCACATAGAAAAGGGACATTTGAGGCGTAAAAGTCATCTGCGGGGCTTTACATTAGCTAAATATCAGTTACAGCAACGATCATATTTGACCCCACTTGAAGAAAATCTTTACTCACTCTGCATTGTTTGATGAAGAAGCCGAATCTGCCCCACTTTCAGGACCACCACTGACTCCATTAAAATTACTGCCACTGTTTCCTGTCCATCTTCGGCTTTTCCTTTGACGCTGTCCTCCTTTTGTTTTCCTTTCATTAAATTTCTCGCTGTTCCTTTTTGTAAGCGCCTAGCTGTAAATGAGAAAGAACGCAGCAGGGTTTGTCTTTGCCTGGGCTCAATTGCAAGTTTAGCATTACCTGAGATGTTGACGCCTTAAATCGCGCTGACACTTATAATATCACAGCCCAAGCCCATCCGATACTGATCATCTTATGCTCTGAAATGAGTAAAAAAACTCTATCCTCTTCCCTGCAACCGAAAGCTTGCGAAATAAAGGTTAATATTGTTGGTCAGGAATGGAACTTCGAAACGTCCTTCGTAATCATACCATACACGGATGGAATGTGCCTTCCCTGCCAACTAGATTTAGATGGAAGTACCCCATTCCTCGATTCTCATATTTCCACCAAATTATGATCTCAGTATACATTGGACCCACTCCATGAATACTTACGGCTTACTCTCCTATACACAATACCCTTAGTGCAGATAGTCTGCTGTAATTAAATATCAGAGTTAAAACTGGTTGAAATGTAGCGACAGGAAGTTGCTATAATCACATATAACTACACAATGTGTTTAGGCAATGAGTTAATGAGCCGTCAACGTGTTGCATTTTCTAAGACCAACAATAAATGAGTTCCACCACCATATCTATAAAGCAGATTCAATTGCTTCTTCCCTGGTAGTCGTTAGTTACTAGTACTAGGTACTTGCTTTTTACCCCCTTATTTAAACCAATAAAGAAAACAGAAATGTAAAACCACGAAGTTTACAGCTGTTTGCCACCATACTTCACATGCATGTATAGTTCTTGTCAACTTTGTTTTAGTGATAGCGAGCTAGGTAAATAAAGACTTTAGCGACTCCTCTGAACCCGAACCAGTCAAGATTGAATTATAAATAACTTCAGGGCCTAACAAGTAGAGAGAAAACTAATCGATTTGTATTCTATATGTCACTTCCTTTCTTTTCGTAGTGTAAGCAACTTTAGAAGATGTATGTTCCGTAGGTCAAAAGAGAGAGCTTTGAGGAATTTAAAGATGTGGAGATGTCAATAAAAGAAGAGAAGATATACCCTGGAACCAACTCTTTAGATCCATACCTTATCATTGTCTTCTTTTTGGGTTGAAAATACACTACAGTCCAATGCTCCTAAGTCCTAACTACTAAAAACAAAGGGGGGGAAAAAGGAAAGATCAACAAAGACATTACACACAAAATCTTTTGATTTTGTCCCACCAATTCAACAATTCCTTTGCCTTTCACCTTTACCCCTTTTAAGTGCCTGTGTTTTCAATCGATCTAATTGCATCTAAATTCTCTTTTAATCTTCTCTTATGCCTCCTCTTCTTTATGTGGTTAGTGTGGCTTATTCCTTCTTCTTTTTTTCCGGTCTTCTCAACTTTAACTCGCCACCACACCAGCACAAAAGCGCCGCAGCATATACAAAAGGAACACATCTCACGAGGTTTCGGTGCACAACGAGCCATTTTCAGTATAAACAACTTTAAAGATTATAGTAGTTCAGAGTAAAAGCACATTATAATATGTAAATGCCATTTATTGAAACTCATATTTTGCTCAATCAAACACTCGGATAAGAGTTTGACAGCTTTGTACACACTATGGTTTCTCCGACATTTACGGTACATTATAAGAGTTTGACGAGTTGAGCGATTTCGTAAGATTCTTAGAGATGAGTTGCGTTATATGAGAATTAGATCGCAAGAATAAAAAGCCAAGTCATGATTCCCTTTGATACTAAAGCACTATAAACGCACATGCAAGGCCTTCTTCAGTAAAAGTTGGGAGGTCTTCCTGTTCTACATTTGCTTTGCAGGCATTTAAGATCGGACATACGAACTCGGTGTCTAGTGGACATTTTACAGTACTAGTTATAGCAGGATAGGCTTCTGCTACTTCAGTCTTATTCAATGAGCAAGCATTTTAAAACAACAGGCCTACATATAAAGATATCTTCTAACGAGGTCAGATTCAGACACATAAATTATAAGATTAATCAGAAAATATAAATTAATTACATAATCCCCTGAAATTAGCAGTGGCCGACATCCTGTTCCCGCCTTCAGGTTTCCCTGGCCAAGCTTTCGAAACTACTTCTGTTCAATTTTGTTGGGATGCTTAAGAAACTGCAGAATTTTGTAGTAAATGAACAGAGTCATATGAGATCTTTTATTTATAGAATATATAAATATATATGTTACATTGGAATATGTTCGTATGAAAAAAGGAACTGATTAATTAAACAAGTAGAGCATAAGAGGTCATATATTATATTTAACTGCATTGCTTTGGTTTATGTTCTTCAACTTCCTCCCCCGTAAAGTGCCAATTATCTCTGCTTCCAAATCCCAACCTCGGAAGGATCAGATTTGGAAATGGACTGAAAAGGCAGAGATTGTAGGCAATTTAACTTGCACTTAAAAAAAACATAAGGGTCATTAGCCGTACGGTGCTAGTCGATTAAAAACAAAAAATGAAAAAGATGAATTTGGTGCACTAGTAAGGATTATTAAGAACATCTGCAGTTGAATGGTTTAAGTTCTGAACTGCTCTGCCCTTCTTGGAAAGAGGCTCTGGTGAAGAAGACACCGACCACGAATCGTTTGAGCTATCCGAGCTAAAGGACAGATTCAAATCCATTACGCCTTTTGGACTGCCCGGAGACGAACCATACTTGCGTTTGTTTGATTGGCTGGAATGGTTGTCGTTTGGTGCCAATTCCACAATGAGCTCACAGCAATCTGCTACTTTATCCTGTTTACACGTAACAAGTTTTCAAGATTCAGTAAATCTATAAAGGCGAAGTTTTTCTGCTTTAACATGGCCCAGATGAAACTGAAAATTCAAGTACATAAAAATGGGTGACCTTTTGGATTCCAAGAATGCCCAGTAACTTGGTTTCATATTCAGTTCCCAGACAAGGCTCTACATCATTAATGACTTGCAGCATTGTAGCAGTAGCCACTACAGAGGGTAGATAATGCATTGACCTAGAATCTGCAGAGAAGAGATCCATTGAAGTCAAAGTTGAGAACTAATGCAAAGGAAAAAATATGATCTTTGTATTGGCTTTACACCATGGACTAAGCTGATCTAATTTTGAACAAAGCGAATGGAAACTTTTAGCGATTACTTGCCTGAGATGACAGAGAGAATTATGCGCTCGCACCTCCTCAAGGTTTCCCAACATAGAAGGTCCTTTAAACCAAGTCTCCTCGTAATATAATCAATAAATGATAATGGAGTAACAGGATTCATTTTCCATCGAAGAGTAGAGAGAACCAAGATCTCCATTCTCTGGATAGTTTTGACATCAAACACATACCTAGTATCGTCCACCTACACAAAGCAATGAATCCGGCATTGATGAAAAAGTCAAGCCTAAAGTTTTAAACAGCATAAACAACTACCAACAGGGGAATCGGAGAAATATACACATATTTACCTGAAGATCCAATAGAAGAGGAACTTGGGTCTCTTCCACTTTAGCAGCAAGTGAGAGACAAGCCAGAGCAGCGAGTTGGGTCCTCCATGGCTTATCTGGCTGGAGATGGAAGCTAACTAGGAATCTATCAAGATAGTTAACGGCCAAAACTGCAGTGAGAGCTGTGAAAGAATAGTATGCATTGACCTTCAGCATCCACTGTACAGCTTCACATCGGGCCCCAGCAAGAAACGAATTGGTTTCCAGGTTTTTGTACAGTTGATTTTGCTCTTCTTTGGAAAATAATGTTGAAAGTTCCTCATCGTCCCAAGACAAGTCCTGCTCTAGTAAGATTGGGAAAAGCCTTGGGTCACTGTTATTTATACTATAATAAGTCGTCTCTTCTTCGTCTTCCTCCCAATTCTCCTCCGCGCAGTAGAGAACATCAGAAAGAAAGGTAGCGTTTTGTTGATACTGTGGTTCTTGTAGCTCACTTGATTCACAGCTGTGCTTTGCCATCTTCTTCTAAGAAGAAGAGGTTCAGATCTTGGTTCATAACAAAGGATAAAATGAAGAGAAGGTGAAGACACGAGAATGGCCCAATGGCCCAACCTCAGCCATCTCTCACCGTCGATGTGACAAAGAGGTGGTGATGGTGGAGGGGAAGGGGGAGGAGTGAGCAGTAACCAAATGGTTATGTGTATGAGTGTTATATTTTAGCGTTGGTGCTGTGGGTTTCGAGCTTTGGGGCTGGGTCTTTATTTGTTTATTAGGGACGTCGCGGGTCTACCGTCCGAGACCTGAATCATGGGCCATGCAGCTCAATTACTCGACACGTGACACTTGTACCTTGGGCGTTGCATGGTCCTACTATTCAATTCCAATCTGTTTGTGTTTTGTTTTTACTTTTTCACTTAGTTCATTTTTCTCGTACCATGAACTCTTTTTCAAAAATTTGGCACATTAGAAATGTCAAAATGGAGGGTTGTCCTTAAAGTTACAAGCTTATAGGGACTTTGCAGACTATGATTGGACCATATCAGAGACCCTCTGCTTCCTCTAGTTTTAGGATTTGATCTTCTCTTTTCACTCTCAAAATAGGAACTTTGTTTTTCACCGTTCGGGATGGCTGCCTACACGTTACAATTTACACAGACCCCGACGTCTGAAAGTAACCTTTGATCCAGTGTGTATTGATGGACAGATGCGTTTAATAAAATTTTAAAATATTTTTTTGTCACAAATCATATTTAAAATTGTTATTAAGAGTTTACGACTTTTTCTTTGAAATTTCCTAATCTATACGATCAATTTTTTGCGATTATTTTTACTAATTTTATTTTATTATTTATAATAAAGATGACACTAAAGGTCATCCAAGATTGGACACAAACAGACAAAAAAGGTTCGTAAGTACGACAATAAAAGAAGAAAGCATTTAATACGTTAAACCTTCAAAGTAATTTACGAATCCATTGTTCGGATAAGCAATTATTACTCTATTATATGGGTTCGTTCATCGTTCTCATGACTCCACTCTCAGTAGTAAGTAGAGGAGGCAATCGTCCGGACCAGATCCTTGGAGCCAACATCTTGTTCTAACTCTATTTTGTTCGTTTTATATCTGTTTACATCCAAAATGACGTTATTTTTAGCATAATACATGGTTGAGACAGAGTGTAAACCCAAATTGCCCGTGCATGATAATGTAATTACACTAGTAGTCGACAAAAGAAGAAAGCAAATGAACACTCTACATGCTTCATATTACACGCCTCGGGGTTCTTGTTCTATAGGTTGGAAGATTGAAATCTATGGAATTAGGACGAGAAACTGGGAATAAACCACTACACTTCCCGATGTAATTTACTGTCTCAACAGGACAACTCAGTTCCTTTAATCTTTTCGTACGTAAAAAGAGGTGTCTCTCCTGCAACTCTCTGTGCCAACCCTATAATTCATTATAACGTTTCGAAAGAGAGAAAAAGCCACAGAGAAAGATTTCTGTGTTTTGTGCCTTTGTCTTCTGTTTTTAATCGCAATTCTTCTCTTTGTGCTCTTGTGTATTTGTTGGTTAATGGGAATTTTAGTCCTGTAGACGATGACTACCCACTGAGACGACCGTAGGTTTCTTTTCCCCCCCCTGACCCTGATACGTTGCTTTCCCTTCCTTTCTTTTCTTCCTCGTCTTTTATAGGCTCAAAGTTCAAGAAGTGAAGCTAGAGAACTGTAGTGAGTGCATATGAAAAAGGGTTAGTGCAAGCAGGTAAGATGGAATCAACGGAGGCAGGGTGGTTGTGTTGGTTTACAGTTCACTAAACAAAGTAAAATTCAGGTTAGGGAAAAAAAAAGTAAGAAGAAGATTGCCACTGTTGTTGAATAGTAAGAAATTCAAACGCACACTCCTGTTTTGTGTTCCCTTCTTTTACTTTTTACGTGATGATTATGTCAAATATTTTTATAGACTTATCACTCCAGTTACTGAAAAACCATCAACCACAGTTGTTTCATCATTCCGGTAAAATGCCAGATGCAAAGCCCGCACTCCTCTTCTCCTAGACATTAAAAAGCGACCTTTATTGGAACTCTTCAGCCATGACAAAGGCCTGTTCTTACACCTGATACTGTTTGTCTGCTCAGACCAAGCAAATAGATTGCAGACACGCATACTTCGTCGAACAAACTAATTCCTGGAAATGCACTTTCACGTTCACATTTTCATAATATTATTTGGAACAAAAGTTGAATAGTAAGAAATTCAAGACAAGTTAGGACTTATACGTATCCAGCTGGTAGCCCACTGATAGAAAAAGTCACGAGTACGACGTAACGAGTTTGTATCGAGTAGTTCTGAAAATGGTAAAAACTTTATAAGTGGTCAGGTTAAACTATATAAATGATTAGTTTTTGTTATTTCGACGATTGTTAACTTAAGTTCAATTATTTAATGGATTTTACACCCTTCTTATATTAAAAAATTTAATATAATATCAGATCGATCAGGTTTGATCTGAATTATTAATTTTTTGATTGTTTGTTTGAATGTCCAATCCTAATAGTCCGGTACGGTTATTACTGGTCGGGTCGGTCGTGATGGGCCTGGGCTCAGTCACAACGACCCGGCCGATCGGTCCATTCATCAAAAATGCCAGAACCAAGCCCGTTCCACAGTCTCCAAGGCCCATTGGCCGTAAACAACTTTCCATGCAGAGGTAGGAGTCTACGTAAAGACCTAACCCT